>SJXQ01013091.1:0-44539 GCA_006408695.1 Aepyceros melampus | reverse complement strand
GGGGAGGTGGGGGTCGGGATTGGGAGTTCATGTACACTCGTGGCTGATTCATGTCAATGTATAGCAAAATGAATACAGTATTGTAAAGCAAAACAAACTAAAAAATAAAAATTAATTAAAAAATAAAAATAAATAAAATAAGAATAAATTTCAACTGCTAGCTAAGAACAATTAAAAAATCAAAGTTGGTCATTTTGCATCAATAATAAAAGTTCTCCACACCAATAATTCCTATGTATTGTTAAATTATATAGATTAGGGACCCACTGTACTGGCAAATAATGTTCACATGTTAGTCAACAAGATCTGTAAGACAACTGTACATATTTTATTATTTGTTAAATAGGTCTTAAATAATATATTAAACACTGTTTCCAAAGAAAATAAATTCTATTCTAATTGCTTCCATCTTTAAATTTAAGCAGGCAGTTTATAAAATCATCTTCAACAGCAATCAAAATATTTACCTTTTCTAGTTCCTCTTATCAGCATCTAAGATGAAATAAGTGCAGTGTGAAGGTAGCACCCTCTCAGCCAACTTCCCGCACTATTATTAATTTTCAAGTATTTTTCCCTCTGGCCCATATGGTCCACCCACATGGACATTTCTAATCTTAACCCAAATAATTTCCCTCCTAGTCAAGAAATAATCAAAGGCAAAGGAGAGTGACATTTTATAATGATAATCTTGAATCTACTTTATAGCTTATTTAAGAAAATAATACTTAATTTATTTTTACACAACATGAAACATCAGATCTCATTTAAAATCCTCATGGGACTGAATATTTCTCTCTCCAGGTTGGATTTCCTTCCTTGGGGGGAAGTGGAAAGAAAGAATAAGAAAGACACCTCTACAACTGCATAGAACTGACAAGAAATTGAGAGCAATCTTCAGAGGCTGAGATAGCAACAAGAAGCAGAATCCAAGAGGGAACAAAATACTGATGTAAGTATCTGTCATGGGAACACATGCTGACCCCTAGAGGTCCATAGCTTCATGCTTACCAGGCTGTGTGACAAAAGAACAGGGATAATGTAGGGACTACATCAAGTGGGAAGTTGGATCAGAGACTCTCATAAAAACTAAAATCCCCTAGAGCTAACACCTCAGTGAAAGAATAAACTGGAATTTTTTAAAGATACCATACAAGGAGGAAATATTAATAAAGATATCTGCCTATTTCTTCTCCATCAGCTCACCCATCAGAGATGAGGAGGAATGATCACTTTGCCTGAAAATTCTTAACCAGAAATTTACTCTCAATTGGATTGGAGCTGAAATCATATTACTTGCTTCCATAGATCCACACTAGCCTTAGTCAATAATTTAAAGTGATCATGAATTGTCGGGAGCTGCATTAGGCATTACTGACAAAATGGAGGCAAGGCCCCAACCCCCTCTCCTCATCCTGCAGACATGGTCCCAGGATGAAGGAGTTAGCTCTGGTGATTATGACTTGTTCTTTCCTTTCTTTGATTGAGTTGGCTGGAAAGAATGTTAAGGTGCTTATCAATCTTGAGAGAAGCATGAGAAAGCATAAAGCCTTCTGCATTTGTGCCCAGAAAATAATCTATACAGTAACCATTGACATTTGTTCAAGGATCTTTACAAAGAATGTTCCAGGATAAAAACATAGGCCACAGCTTGAGGCCATGAGAAGGATTGTTATCTGAGACCTGTTTGTGAGGGGAATGTTTATGGCAAAAGAAGTTTGCTGAGCTTAGCATTAATTATTAATAGCTAAGATGGCTGGATGGCATCACGGACTCGATGGACGTGAGTCTGAGTGAACTCCAGGAGATGGTGATGGACAGGGAGGCCTGGCGTGCTGCGATTCATGGGGTCGCAAAGAGTCGACAGGACTGAGCAACTAAACTGAACTGAAAAGCCTTTTTATGAGATAGTGATCTTAAGATGCTAGGGGCAAACAGGATTTAGAAAGATAAGAAGTAAAGTGAGGAATGTGGCATGAGTTACAATGTAATCACAAGTTAAGTATAGGACACATAAGAGAAAGTAGATAATAGATAGTAAAGCCAATTCTGAGAGAATCGTGAAGCAGGAACTCTTTTTGTCAGGCAACAATGATTTCTGGAGACAATAAATCTGGGTGGGGAAAACTAAAAATGTCAAACCTCTGACCTAATGCTTTTGTCAAAGTATAAAAGAAAACCTGAAGTTTGAAATAAACATGTAGTACCATACTTTGAGTCAGAGGTTACATCATTGTCCACCGACACTGCTCACCCCTTCAGGCTGATTCCCTTAGAGAAAGTAGATAATAGATAGTAAAGCCAATTCTGAGAGAATCGCTGAAGCAGGAACTCTTTTTGTCAGGCAACAATGATTTCTGGAGACAATAAATCTGGGTGGGGAAAACTAAAAATGTCAAACCTCTGACCTAATGCTTTTGTCAAAGTATAAAAGAAAACCTGAAGTTTGAAATAAACATGTAGTACCATACTTTGAGTCAGAGGTTACATCATTGTCCACCGACACTGCTCACCCCTTCAGGCTGATTCCCTGGCTGCTGGAGGTGGACTCCAGCAATGAATTATTAGTACAGTTTGGCATCCAGCAGAGGTAACTCAAGTGTTCTGGGAACATTTAAAAAGAAATTTAAAAACACCTTAAAACCAAAACCTGAAAGAATCTCCACAGATAAACTCTCAAGCAACGTGAATTCTCAATCAAGACAAACAAAGAGCAACCAAAAAAAAAGAAACAACCCAGACATGATGAATCAACCCACTATGAGGAAAACATCAGTAGAATAACAATAAGATCAGATCCACTTAGACAGCAGATATTAGAATATTCAGATAGAAACACTCAAGAAAACATTTCTTCTAGTTAAAGGTTTAAGTGAGATGAGATGGGGCATGTATTTAGAAGGCATTTAAGAAAAAAAAATTTTTTGAACTGCCACAATAAAACAGACAGATCTACAGCTAAAAATATAAAGAAGAACCACAATGAGATAGGTAGGAGGGATGGAGATATGGTGTAGTCAAGACCTGTACCCACTCGGTAGGCAACAGACAAACAGGAGGATATTTATAATTGCAGAGGTTCTCTCCGAAGAGAGAGAGGTCCAATTTCCACATCAGGCTCCCCAGATAGGAGTCCTCCACTAGAAAGATGAGCCCCCTGATTGTTCGCCTTTCAAGAATAGCATGGCTTACTTGAAGAAGACCTAGGGGGCTGTGGGAAATAGACTCCACTCTTAAAGAATGCACACAAAATCTTCACACACTTTGGGATCCAGGGCAGAGGCAAGAATTTGAAAGGAGCCTGTGTCAGATGCACCTCTGGAGAGCCACCCAGGGAGGGAGGAGGCAATGGAAGCTCATTCCTGGGACGTAGACACTAGCAGTGGCTAGAGGGAGCTTATTCTACAATGAGAACACTGGTGCTGGCAAGTGCCATTTTGGAATGCCATTTTATTACCTCCAGAACTGGCCCCACCCATCAGGAAAACCTCAGTGGTAAAGACAAACACCGAAAAAGATGTCCTTTTCATTATAGGAGACTGGAATGCAAAAGTAGGAAGTCAAGAAACACCTAGAGTAACAGTTGGCCTCAGGGTCTGGGGGCACAGCTCCTCCCTAGTCTGTGTCCTGGCCCCACTCCTGGGAGAGAGGCCCTTGTCACTGAGAGCTCACAGGTGGAGGCTGTATTTTCCAGGAAACCTGAGTCCTTTGCACCAGAGGATCCTGGGCCCTGCCATGCACCAGCCAGAGTTTCCCAGAAGCCAAGTCCTTCCTCAGCTCCATCCTGGCTCAGGGGAAGGACTTTCATTCCATCCAGGACTTTGAAGTGTCTCCTCCTTCACTGTTTCTAGGTGACGTTCACATGTGGGTCTGGTTCTAGCTCCCCCTCCAGACCTTTTAATGGAAGGTTCTTCTGACCCTTCAGGTTCCCTGGGCAGGGACCCTCACCAGGCCCACACCACAGGTGACGCACAGCTGCAGGGCCCAGCCCAGACACAGCTCCCGAGTGACAGAGCCACGGATAACACTGCTCCTCTGCCAAGAGCACAGGGAGATCTTAAAGGTTCTCTGACTGGAATGCAAAAGTAGGAAGTCAAGAAACACCTGGAGTAACAGGCAAATTTGGCCTTGGAATGCGGAATGAAGCAGGGCAAAGACTAATAGAGTTTTGCCAAGAAAATGCACTGGTCATAGCAAACACTCTCTTCCAACAACACAAGAGAAGACTCTACACATGGACATCACCAGATGGTCAACACCGAAATCAGATTGGTTATATTCTTTGCAGCCAAAGATGGAGAAGCTCTATACAGTCAACAAAGACAAGACCGGGAGCTGACTGTGGCTCCGATCATGAGCTCCTTATTGCCAAATTCAGACTTAAATTGAAGAAAGTGGGCAACACCACTAGACCATTCAGGTATGACCTAAATCAAATCCCTTATGATTATACAGTGGAAGTGAGAAATAGATTTAAGGGTCTAGATCTCATAGATAGAGTGCCTGATGAACTATGGAATAAGGTTTGTGACATTGTACAGGAGACAGGGATCAAGACCATCCCCATGGCAAAGAAATGCAAAAAAGCAAAATGGCTGTCTGAAGAGCCTTACAAATAGCTGTGAAAAGAAGAGAGGCAGATAGAGTATTTACCTCACCCCTTCCATAGACATTAAAAATAGATCCACTCCATTCCATATATCCCCTCCGTCTCATGGTTTTACAGAATCACGGTGAGTCTATAGAGAGATTGGAACAAAATAAAAGTTTATATATATGTATGTAAAATCTTCTCCCTGATCTTTATGGAAAACATTCTGAATGTTAGACTACTTTCATGATGACTCAAACAAGTACACGAGGTCAAATGTTCTTACCTGTGATAATGGAAAGTCTGCTCTGACAACAAAACACATGAGGCAGAAGTGTCCAAATCCAGTGTCAATTCTGGGAGAAATTAATCTCTCAAATTCTCACATTTTTCACAAACCTTGAAATGGGATAATTGAAAGGCAGACCTTAAAATCCATAGTAAATAATTCTATAAGTGAAATATACAAACAATAAGAAGGTATAAAAAGATATCACAGGCTACAGAAAGTCTTCTGAAATGAAACCCAACATGTGTATCTAAGGGTTGGCAGCAATAAGGGAGGAGGTGGAAGAACCACAGGAGCACTTACATTTGCTGAGTGCCTCTCACCGACCGGGTGCTCTGTAATCCTCCCCACAGAAGCCTGTATTCACCCCAGTCTTATCACTGCCCACAGGAGGGGTGACTGTGTGTTTACTTATCTGTCTTCTCCACTGGATTATAAATTCCATTATGGATAAGATAAAATATGATTTAATATCTACTTGCTGTCTCCAATGCAAGAGACCCAGGTTTGATCCCTGGTTTGGGAAGATCCCCTGCAGAAGGAAATGGCTATCCACTCCAGTATTCTTGTATTTTGCAGTATTTCACTCTCCAGTATTTTGCAGAGTGAAATGCTTTGACTATGTAATCACTGACTTACAGAGTATTCGTAGGATATTTGTTTAATGATATTTCACAAACAGGACTGTGAAATAGCTTGTGGCATTACTAGGCCATCTCTTATATAGATTATCTGCACTGAAGATTCAAGATTAAATTATTCTGATTATGGCGAAATACTGATAATCTCTGATTATGGAGAATCCCATGGATAGAGGAGCCTGGTAGGCTACAGTCCATGAGGTTGCAAAGAGTCAGACATCACTGGGTGACTAACATTTTCACTTTCATTTCACTTCTTGTGACAAAACATTACTTACAGTGATCAGCACAAAACAGACAACACAGATTTGTTGATTGAATAAACATGGCTGTGTGTAACAACTCATATTCCCAGTAGATGAAGAAGGAGACAAAGGCTTTAAGCCATTCAATAACTTATCCAGGTCAAGGATCAGCGAGGTTAGTGAGTAGCTGAAAAGGATAACCAATCCAAGACCATCACACTTCAGAGAACCAGGTTTCCTATGACACCAAGCTGCTCCACAGAAGCCAAAGTAGGATCAAGTGTCAGAGAAGAGCCTCAGATTTTGATGGAAGGATGGCAACGAGAGAGAAAAGTTTGATACATCTCTGCCTGAAATGGAAAAATCTCAGAGACATTTAACAGTGGATAACTATTTTCTGAATATAGTACACAGTAGGATAAAAGTAAAAGCAGTGACAGATTTTCTTTTCTTGGGCTCCAAAATCACTGTGGACCATGACTGCAGCCATGAAATTAGAAGACATTTGCTTCTTGGAAGGAAAGCTATGACAAAACTAGACAGCATATTAGAAAGCAAAGACATCACTTTGCCAACAAAGGTACATGTAGTCAAAGCTATGGTTTTTCTAGTAGTCATGTACAGATGTGACAGTTGAACCATAAAAAAGGATGAGCACTGAAGAATTTGTGCTTTTGAACTACAGTGTTGGAAAAGACTCTTGAGAATCTCTTGGACTGTAAGGAGAGAAAATCAGTCAATTCTAAAGGAAATCAACCCTCTATATTCATTGGAAGGACTGATGCTGATACTGAAGTTCCAATACTTCAGCTACCTGATGCAAAGGCCAACTCACTGGAAAAGACCTGACGCTGGGAAAAATTGAAAGCAGAAGAGGGTGGCAGAGGATGAGATGGTTGGGTGGCATCACCAACTGAATGGACATGAACTTGAGCAAATTCTTAGAGATAAGGGAGGACAGGGAAGCCTGTTGTGCTGCAGTCCATGGGGTCAAAAAGAGCTGAACATGACTTAGCAACTAAACAACAAGGATAAAATCAGAAAGTCAGAGTGGGGAGAGTCTTGTTTTTATGTCCTGGTAGCTTCTTCAATGTCTGTTCCTCTCCAACAGCTTGTATTTTTTTCCTTTTCTTTCCTTCTCTCCTACCTCTCTCAGCAAAGACTCTTTACTTACATGGTTCAAACTTCCAGGGAGAGGGTCAGAAGAAGTAGCCAACAGGTTATGGATAACAGCACAGATTCTGGAGTCCAACTGCCAGACTTTCATTCCAGCTCAGCCTCTCTCTAACCACGTGACATTGAGCAAATAATTCAATCTCTCACTGTCTCAGTTGCTTTATCTTGGAAATGAAGTTGTTAATAAAACAACCTTTCTATTGTTATAAGAATTAAAACAGTGAATATAGGTCAGTTGCTTAGCAGAGTATCTGGCACAAGATAGGAACTTAATTAGGAGTAGCTGTTAGCATGCTGTAATGTAATGTACCCTGCTATCAGCGAAGCACTCAGGGCTTCCCTGGTGGCTCAGATGGTAAAGAATCTGCCTGCAATGTGGGAGACCTGGCTTCAATTCCTGGTTAGGAAGATCCCCTGGGGAAAGGAATCCCAACCCACTCCATTATTCCTGCCTGGAGAATCCCATGGACAGAGGAGCCTGGCAGGCTGGAATCCAAGGGGTTGCAAAGAATCAGACATGACTAGCAACTAACATTAACTAACTAATTACCATGCTGTTAGCCCTAAATCAGGACCAGAGTCAGCTTCATGTATGCTACAGCCCATTAATCCCCAAACACATCTGTCATGATCCGGATTAAGCTCCATATATAGGACCACCATGTGCTCTTCCTCAAAGGCAGCAGCAAAGTGTCACAGAAAATAAATGAAAGAAATCTGAATAATTTCTTCTATCTCCAGGTTTATATGGCCAGTGGTTTGGGACATAGGCAGATGTAGTCAAAAGGATAGTCTTTTTCTCTATTTTATTTATGACTGCGCTGGGTCTTCATGGTGGCAGATTAGTGCTTTGTTGCTGCATGCAGGCAACTAGAGTTGTGGCAAGCAGGCTTCTCATTGCAGTGGCTTCTTTTATTGAGAAGCACAGGTTCTTGAGCATACGGGCCTCGGTAGTTGTGGCACACATCGGCATAGTTGCCTCATAGCATGTAGGATCTTAGTTCCCAGACCAGAGATTGAACTCATGTTCCCTGCATTGGAAGGCAGATTATTCTTAACCAGTGGACCACCTGGGAAATCCCAGAACAGTGTTTCTTTATAGTTCTCTGAGCATGCATCTCTCTAATAGTATCACAAATTCATTTCAATTCAAGAATGACCCTCCCCACCCCTCAATCTGGAGAACCAAGGACTAGAGATAAGGGAGAGTGTCTTTAGACAGGAAACCAGCCAAATTTATTTGGAGCCATTTTCTTAGCTATGAATCATCATCGGCAAAAGCAATGATGAGGATGAGAGAGGGGCTAGAGTAACTAAACAGAAGCTTATTTTTCTAATATAATAACATCCAGAGGTATGCATTCCAGAGTTGATGTAACTGCAATGCCAGTTATTGAGTTAAAGACCAAAGAAGAATAAGTGAGGGGAAAAGGCAAAGAACAGAAAGTCAAAAAAACAAGCAAGCAAAACATATCTCCTATAAATTGCTTCACAAAAACTCCACCCAGTGATATGCATTTACATCTTCTTGACCAAAAATGTTAGATTTGGTCACATAATTTTTGCTGATAATCAATTGTGTTTATATTACAGATGGTGACTGTAACCATGAAATCAGAAGATGATTGCTTCTTGGGAGGAAAGAGATGACAAACCTAGGCAGTGCATTGAAAAGTTGAGACATTACTCTGCCACAAAGGTCTGTATAGTCAAGGCTATGGTCTTCCCAGTTGTCACGTAAGGCTGTGAAAGCAGAACTGTAAAGAAGGCAGAACACCAAAGAATTGATGCTTTTGAACTGTAGTGCTGGAGAAGACTCTTGAAAGTCCCTTGGACAGCAAGGAGATCAATCTTAAGGATATCAACACTGAATACTCACTAAAGGACTGATGCTGAAAGCTGAAGTTCCAGTATTTTGGTCATCTAATGTGAACAGACAATTCACTGAAAAAAATTCCTGATTCTGGGAAAGATTGAGGGCAGAAGAAGAGGGCATCAGAGGATGAGATGGTGGACAGTATCACTAATATGATGAACATGAACTTGGGCAAACTCCAGGAGATAGTGAGGGACAGGGAGGCCTGGCATGCTGTAGTCCATGGGATCACAAAGAGTAATACACCACTGGTTGACTGAACAATAACAACATAAAAATAAATATAGTGTATGATTCAACCTAATGTGGTATATGGTAACCACTGGCTACAAGAGAGGCTGGAAGATAGGATGTTTATGTGAACTGATTGCCACTCTGAATAGAATCAAAGTTCAGCTAATAAGAATAAATGTTAAATAAATACTGAATAAGTAACTAGCAATGTCTCCCATGTTTGCAGAGAGAAAGTTTATAAATGGAATGTATTTCTTAATCAGAATTTATCTAAAATAGCCAAGCCACCATGACTGAGGAGAATAATGATGAAATATATTCTCTTAGTGGAATAGAATAATCCCCCCCACTTTAGCGAGCATGTGCCCAGAAGCAGGGTAAAAATAAGTGAATCAATAAATACAAATATAAGCCTGCAAAAGCAGAGTTCTATTACAGCAATGACTCAGGTTCCAGCTTCCTATCCTCATCTCTGCTTGACAAAGATGACCAAATGGTTAATATAAACTTACCTTCCTACATAGGTTCCAAAGTAAAGATTCAAAAGATCCCCAAGGAGAGAGTGATGGTACTCAAAGAGATTCAACCTGCAACCGTTTTTCAGCATAACAACAGAAAAGATGATGTGGATTCCGTTGAGAGAGAGAGGAGCAGGGTAGGGGGAGATATAATGAGATGATATACAAGAGTTTGAGGGAAAGACAAATGGGCAATACTACAAAAATAATCTGAAAGAGAGAAAGAAAGGAATCTGAAAACTCACTGTAGAAAAGTAATAAGATAGGTAATGGGATTTAGCAACTGACACAAAAGGATCATGGAAAATGGGGAAAAGGCAATCAAATACAAATGATAAACATGAAAGGTACATCATGAGCTACAATATAGAAAAAAATGTGTGTGTGTGAGTGTGTGTTTAGTCGCTAAGCTATGTCTGACTCTTTTGCAACCCCTTGTACTATAGCATGCCAGGCTCTACTGTCCATAGGGTTTCCAAACAAGAATACTGAATGGGTTGCCATTTCCTTCTCCGAGGAATGTTTCTGACGCAGGGATCGAACTCACATCTCCTGCATTGGCACGTGGGCTCTTTACCACTGAGCCACCAGAGAAGTCATAGAAATAAAAGTTATATATGAAAAAAAGTCTACAAAAACAAAAATTAATTGTTTAAGAATTATTTCTATTTGGGGTAACATTAAAATCTCTGAAAAAAATCTGTTCAAAAACCTAATTTCAAAATAAAATGTGATTTTTTTTTAAGTGTCAATATACAGATGAAGTGGTGAAACCATAAAGGAAATTCTCAAACACAAAAACAAATAGACAAAAAGGAGAGGGAGATACAAAGATGACTCAATAATAAAAATGAAATAGAAGTAGGGATTTAAACTAGAATAAAACTTCAGTTGTCCTGAAGTCATTGACAGTATCTAGGATGGCCAAGTTTGAGTTTTGACAGCCCAGAAGACAAAAACAAGGTATTAGGTATGGAAAAATGCATCTATTAGAAAATGGAAATGAAAAATTAGAGAGTCAAACATAAATCTTAAGTTATAAAAAAGAAAACAGAAAAATTTGAGAGATGAAAGTAAAAATTAATATTTTGGAGAAATATTGCTTGAAAATGAGACCAATGTTAACACCGAATATTCGAAGACACATAAAATAATCTGGCAAAACTGTTCATGAAAAATAAGACAGGAGGTAAAATTAAGTAATACTTAACTAATACCTAATTTTTAAAAGGGGCATATTATACAGTAGATATTTAAGCAAATATCAATGTTATGTATAATTTTATGCTACCAAATTGAACTTACAACTGAAATTCAACACCTCCTAGAAAATGGCACTTGTAAAACAGAACACAAGAAGAAATAAGAAGCTTTAAAATATCTCTACTTATTTTAAAATATAAAATGATAGTCCAAAATCTACACACACACACACACATAAATCCAGACATTTTTACAGATGAATTCTACCAAATATCAAAGAAGAATTCACCTCATAGGGAACATGTTAAGACAATAAAACATTTTTAAAGATCATTTTATGAAGTTAAAATTTATGACATTAACATAATCTTAGTTCCAAACTCTAACTGGAAATAAAATTAAAATCTAGTATTATTACCATAGAAGCGCAAAGAGCTTACTTGAAGTTAGTGGACATGAATTTAAAGTAAAATCACCCCTCATGATTTTTGTGCCTCCCCAGCTACTTTGAGTTTCATGAATGCAGGTGCAAAGCATGTCGAGAGTTAAATTTAGCCAAGCTGGTGGTTTTGCCAAATGCATTGGAATAGCAAGTGGAGGAAAGAAGTTGAGAGCATACAAAAGGGAGTCATTACAACCATAGGTCATAGAATCTATTCTGAATAAGGAAAGAAGAAAGGACATCAACAGATGAGGGATGGTTAAAAAGGCCTAGGAGCGTAATGATAATGATAAACCTGTACGCAAGACAGCAAAAGAGACACAGTTGTATAGAATGGCCTTTTGGACTCTGTGGGAGAGGGAGAGGGTGGGATGGGTTGGCAGAGTGGCAATGTAACATGTGTGATATCATAAGCGAAACGAATCGCCATTCCAGGTTTGATGCAGGATGCAGGATGCTTGGGACTGATGCACGGGGATAATCCAGGAGAGGGTGTGGGACGAGATGGGGGAGGTGGGGGTCGGGATTGGGAGTTCATGTACACTCATGGCTAATTCATGTCAATGTGTAACAAAACGAATACAGTATTGTAAAGCAAAACAAACTAAAAAATAAAAATTAATTAAAAAAAAAAGGCCTAGGAGCAATGAACTGTAGTCTCTGTTGGAAATGAAAAATTAATTTTATCAGTAATCCTCAGAGGTGAAAAAGGCAATATAATTGTCACATTCATGCATGATGAACCTGAGACTCAGATATGTTAAAGGACTTCTATAAAGTAACTAAAAACAGAGAGTAATTAGCAGAGCTTTCACTCCAACCTGAATACTCTGGCTTGAAGTCCCTTTCCTGGTCCTACTCTGTCATTCTGCAGTCCTTTCTTACACTGGCTTGCAGATCCTTCTAGTTACTGCTATTTCTCAGGGGTCATGATATGAGAGTTGGACCATAAAGAAGGCTGAGAACCAAAGAATTGATGCTTTTGAACTGCGGTGCTAGAGAAGGCTCTTGAGAGTCCTTTGGACTGCAAGGATATCAAACCAGGCATTCCTAAAGGAAATCAACACTGAATGTTCATTGGAAGGACTGATGCTGAAGCTGAAACTCCAGTACCCTGGCCAGCTGATGCAAAGAGCCGGCTCGTTAAAAAAGACCACAATGCTTGAAAGATTAAAGGCAGGAAGAGATGAGGGTAACAGAGGATGCAATAGCTGGATGGCATCACTGACTCAATGGACATGAGTGTGAGCAAACTCTGGGAAACAGTGAAAGCAGGGAACCTGGTATGCAGCACTCCACGGGTCTTGAAAAGTCAGACACGACTGAACAACAACAACAACAAATTTTCCTCTAGGGTCAACTCAGATTCCCATGTCATCAGATATTGCTAGGGTTCAGTTTTATTGTTATTTTACCAGTGTTTCAAATTCTAATTTTTCAAAATTAATATTACTTTCAGAAGACAATATACATATTTTTAAAAGATAAAGTTAGTTCTATTGCCATAACTTCATAATGGATAAGAATGGAAATTGCAGCCCAACATTCTCAAAATCCATTTATGTTCTACTGACAATTTAATTTTCCTTCGATTTTTCTCCTCCTTTTGTAATTCATTCACAAGGTCCTTTTGATCCTTTCTGAAATGTTAAATTTTGAATGCACTATTTACTACCACCAGTTTTGTTGTTTCTTGGTTCTGTGTAACAGATTGACTAACAAGTGCCAAGAATTTTCTTTGCCAGGTACCTGTAAATCTCCTCATAATGTCTATGTGTTTGACAACCTTCCTCCCCCTTGATAATCTTACCAAGAATTTCTTCAAGGTCATCAAGCTTGAAATATATATTTGTAATCACTATATAGTAAGGTCTTCAAAATGAGGACTTGTTTGGACATTTTTTGGTACAGAGTGACATTTATTCTTCTGCCAGTATCAATAAATAAGAACAGGGACAATTTATATGTGTGTCATCATTCAGAAAATTGACAAAAATGGCTAGAGAACTGTCTCTTAAGTAAATCAGTTATCATTTAGTATCTGGGTCAGAAAATGTATAGTGGTTAGGTTGATTTATCTTCCGTGTTATATGCCAACTTCTTATCATCTCTTTCCTAGGTGTAACCTAGCAACTTTGAGAGATGACTCTCAGGTTCAACAACAGTGTGTTAACATCTTTGAAGGCATTCATCATATATGTAAAAATCAAGAGTAAATTCCTTCTAAGATTATGTTTCTAAGATATTATTGGAAAGGAACAAAAAGTGTAACATAAATAAAAATAGAACACTTTAAAATTGGAATGCAATGTCCTGTCTAAATTCATGTCATAAGTAGAATCTGTGTTTGGAAACCACAGTTGTTACCTTGATGTTTTCTCCTTCTTTCATCACTCCTAAAAGGCCATATGTGCTTTTTATTTCCATGTCTTCTCCCTATCCCACCATATAAGATTTTCTTACACTTATTTACTTTTGATTTCTCTGTAGTTTACCCTATGTAATCTTCTATACAATACTAAATCCCTATAGTTCTGCAAAACACATTTCATGAATTGCTTCAAAGTGTGGTTTGTCTCAAACCCCAGATGCAGTAAATGTGAAACACTATGGCGTGCGTAAATGCAAGTCACTACATTCATTTGCTTAAGACAACTTAATTGCTTGCAGAAGCAACTCCATTTTCATCTAGGAAAACAAGTTCAGTGATCATTGGAAAGTGAGAATGAAAAAGAAATAATCCATCATCTGTCTGCCAGTGGCTCTTTCATAACACCTTTCACCACCAAAGAGTCGATGCTGGAGGGAGGGGTGTTAAAGAGAGTGAGGATGGTGAACTGACAGCTAATGTTCCAATGAAATTACTGCTGAACCAGAGGTAGAAAAATAATACCAAGCTAATGTTTCCAATAGGAAACAGCTGCATACAATAGACAGCTCTGAGAGCTTTTGTCACAATAAAATGTATAAAAGAAGAAGAAGGTGTTTCTTAGAATTCTGAGCTTCCAAAGGGATCAAATTAGAGAGATCTGATAAACTGTGAATAAAACAGATGGCAGTTGACATTACCCAAGATTTACAAAAAAATTTAACATATATGTTATTATGAAAATTCACTATACTTCTTCTCAAACTCAGAAATGAATATGGAGTATTCAGAAGAGCAAGGTTACAGGAGGGGAAGCAGGAGGGTCTAATCCCAACCAAACTACGTGGAGATTTCACAATTGAGGCAGCATGGGGTGGACATTGGTGAGAGAATCCTCAAGAGTCCTATAAATGACCCTATATTTTAAGACCATCTGCAGATGTACAGGAGTTTGAGGGAGTAAAGGGAACTACAAGAGAAATGTTAAGGAAAGAGGATGCCCACTTGGGGCAAATTATATATTTTGATGACCTCTGAAGATTTACTTCCACTGAAAGGCAAGCTCAGGAGAGGCCATAGTGCTTAGGTTGGTAAAACTGGCTAGAACTCTGCTGCCCAGGCCAGATGACAGGAGGCTATGCTTTTGAGCTTAATACTGGTAGTCCCCAAGGATATTGTTTTATTCTACCATCTGGTGGGACCTATGAAAGCCTGGAACATTAGAGTTCCCTTTTGAGTGTGAGGTACATGAAAAATTAATCAAGGAGAATGCAGAAATTCTCTATCTCTATTGAGCTGATATTAGATAGCAGTTTGTAGAGCTGTTCACTGGATGCTGGACAAACATCCTTGAAAAGATCAGAATAAAGGTCATCCAGTGACTCGTTTTGCAAATGAGTAGAAAAACAAAATACCATGGAGAACTGTCTCCCAACACTGCCTTTCACTAATGGCTGTCCAAGGGATTAACATTTCTTCCAAAAATATTCATAGACGAAAGGAAGTACCACACCCTCACTTATACATTCTACCCTCAGAAAATAGTTGTATAAAAAACATTTATTCAAATACAATTTTCAGCATCTGATGCAATTTTTATTTTTGCTCATGCTCCTGCTCTTAACTACCATTTTATAATGAACTGAGTGATTCTATTTCATAGTAAAATGCTCCATAATATTTACTGAGTATTTTTATATTCCAGGTATTTTGCCAAGCACACAACATGCCTCATATCACTCAAAGCTTGCAATGAACTTATAATGAAATATTATTATCTCTATCTTATAGATAAACAAGACTTCCAGTCAAGATAGCATGGTAATTCTCTGTAAGGTACATACACTCACACATCCACCCACACAAAAAGGCACACACTCATGCACCAAACACACACATGTTCAGCCAACTGTCACTGATATTCCAAAAAGAGTTGATAAAACTTAAACATTATAGAGAGAATCCCAGGGACGGCGGAGCCTGGTGGGCTGCCGTCTGTGGGGTCGCACAGAGTCGGACACGACTGAATTGACTTAGCAGTAACAGTAGCAGCCATTTTCAAATATAATATTAATGACTATATATACCTGAAAAGCAACAAAAATAAAAAGCAGAAAGCAGAGGTAAAAACAGCTTCCAGGGTTTCACGTCTGAAAGTAGGCAATGGAATCTGACTCCTGAAAGGGTTTGGAACTAAAACTACTCTATACAAGGTGAGGATCCAGAGCCAAACTCATTGCTTAAATAGGATAAAGCTTCTCTATTGGTAAAAGAGAACTGTAAAAGGCTGACCATTGTCATTGAACACATCTTGGATAAATGCTACATTTTGATAAAAACAGAAGGTTGAAAAATGCCTTCCTTACAGTATCTGGGCTTAGTTACCCAGAGGTTTCATGACTGTTCTCTGATACGCATAATACCAACATGGGCCAGGGGCTTGGAACACACGAAACAGTTCTAAAACTGAAGGCTAACTGGTGAAAATAACAACCTAAATATGGAGAGAGGGAAGGATAACAAACAAGAGACTAAAACAAGATGATAGGCTTAAACCCAGACAGATCCATAAGTATGTTTTTATAAACCAACCATTGCAATTAGAAGATAGAGATTTGGGAATGGATTTTTTAAAAACCCAACTGCTGCTGCTGCTGCTGCTAAGTCGCTTCAGTCGTGTCCGACTCTGTGCGACCCCACAGATGGCAGCCCACCAGGCTCCCCTGTCCCTGGGATTCTCTAGGCAAGAATACTGGAGTGGGTCGCCATTTCCTTCTCCAACGCAGGAAGGTGAAAAGTGAAAGTGAACTCGCTCAGTCGTGTCCGACTCTCAGCGATCCTGTGGACTGCAGCCTATCAGGCTCCTCCGTCCATGGGATATTCCAGGCAAGAGTGCTGGAGTGGGGTGCCATTGCCTTCTCCAAAAAACCCAACTACATACTGTTAATAAGAAACATGTTTTAAATAAAGACACAGATTGGTTAAAAGAGAAGAGATGGAAATACACATACTATTAAAACTCTAATCACAAGAAAGCTGGTATGATTCAATTAATACCAGACAGAGGAGACTTTAAAACAAAGAATATTTCCCAAGATAAAGAAAGGCATTTCATAATAATTAGATGGTTGATGGTTTATCAAGAAAACAGCAGTTCTTAATGTATAAGAACCTAAAACAGAGCATCAAAGTAAATGAAACAAAATTAACAAAACTAAAAGGAAAAAAAAAAGATCATGTTTGGAGATTTCATACTCCTCTATCACTGATAGAAGAACTAGATGAAATAATCAATGCAAATTTAAAGAAAATTTTGAATAATGCTGTCAACTTGTCCTAATCAAATGATAATGCAACATACCCAGAAGCTACAGCATGCACAGTCTTTTCCAAAGCACACAGAATATTCACCAAGACAGAACATATGATGACCTCAAATTAAATCTACATTTCTCAAAGTACTGAAACGATACAAAGTATTTTGACTACAAAGAAGTTTAACTAGAACTCAACAATAATGATGTATCTAGAAATTCTCCAAATACTTGGAAATTAAGCATACATTTCTTAATATCCTCAGTTCAGTTCAGTTCAGTCGCTCAGTCATGTCCAACTCTTTGCGACCCCATGAATCGCAGCACGCCAGGCCTCCCTGTCCATCACCAACTCCCGGAGTTCACTCAGACTCACGTCCATCGAGTCTGTGATGCCATCCAGCCATCTCATCCTCGGTCGTCCCCTTCTCCTCCTGCCCCCAATCCCTCCTAGCATCAAAGTCTTCTCCAATGAGTCAACTCTTCACATAAGGTGGCCAAAGTACTGGAGTTTCAGCTTCAGCATCATTCCTTCCAAAGAAATCCCAGGGTTGATCTCCTTCAGAATGGACTGGTTGGATCTCCTTGCAGTCCAAGGGACTCTCAAGAGTCTTCTCCAACACCACACTTCAAAAGCATCAATTCTTCTGCACTCAGCCTTCTTCACGGTCAAACTCTCACATCCATACATGACTACTGGAAAAACCATAGCCTTGACTAGATGGACCTTTGTTGGCAAAGTAATATCTCTGCTTTTGAATATACTATCTAGGTTGGTCATAACTTTTCTTCCAAGGGGTAAGTGTCTTTTAATTTCATGGCTGCAATCACCATCTGCAGTGATTTTGGAGCCCCAAAAAATAAAGTCTGACACTGTTTTCACTGTTTCTCCATCTATTTCCCATGAAGTGATGGGACTGGATGCCATGATCTTCGTTTTCTGANATCTAGGTTGGTCATAACTTTTCTTCCAAGGAGTAAGCGCCTTTTAATTTCATGGCTGCAGTCACCATCTGCAGTGATTTTGGAGCCCAAAAAAACAAAGTCTGACACTGTTTCTACTGTTTCCCCATCTATTTCCCATGAAGTGATGGGGCCAGATGCCATGATCTTCGTTTTCTGAATGTTGAGCTTTAAGCCAACTTTTTCACTCTCCTCTTTCACTTTCAACAAGAGGCTTTTTAGCTTCTCTTCACTTTCTGCCATAAGGGTGGTGTCATCTGCATACCTGAGGTGATTGATATTTCTCCCCAAAATCTTGATTCCAGCTTGTGTTTCTTCCAATCCAGCGTTTCTCATGATGTACTCTGCGTATAAGTTAAATAAGCAGGGTGACAATAGACAGCCTTGACGTACTCCTTTTCCTATTTGGAACCAGTCTGTTGTTCCATGTCCAGTTCTAACTGTTGCTTCCTGACCTGCATACAGATTTCTCAAGAGGCAGGTTAGGTGGTCTGGTATTCCCATCTCTTTCAGAATTTTCCACAGTTTATTGTGATCCACACAGTCAAAGGCTTTGGCATAGTCAAGAATGTCAGATAGGGACCCCCTTTATTGATTGGTCATGAAGAGGAAGAAGAGAGGAAGTGGCAAGAGAGGCATTGATATTTTATAAAGTCTCACTGCTTAAGTCCACCAGGGTATTTCTATTCCTACCTATTAATAAAATGAAGAAAAAGGACAACAGTATAGTCATTCAACTTGATTCCAAACTAGTGGGTAATACTAAGAACATTCAATGAGAAAATTCTAAAAGATAGGAACCTCTAAGAAAATCAGGAGGGGAAAGGCAGTTATATAAGTAAGAGGGGATGTTACTATTGAGTAGTAACTTTTCGTCTGAACTGTTGGAACTAGAACCATCTAGATGTCAGTGAGATTCTCACAGGAAAGTAAGTAACAAAAAAGTAAGACTTTTTTGCCTGTCTTTCTAACTTACATAAAAGCAGTATTAGCTATAGATATAAAAGCTAAAGCTATCAAAACTAGGTTTCTATAATAACTTATCAGAGCTTACAAGGAGAGATTTAGGAATTTTAAGGTAACAGTGGTAGGCGATGCCATGGAAATGGAAAGATCATTTTTCAAAAAAATACTTGTAGACCAAGACTAGAAGAGACTTATGTAAATAATCCTAATACTGAAGAATAGGCAAAAAAAAAAAAAAAAAAGAGAGAGAGAGAGAGAGAGAGGCAGAGAAGAGATGATCTAGAGACCAGAAGACGATAGTGAGAGAAGGAGGGCAGAAAGATTCAAAGCTGTATCTGTTATGGCCTCCAGATCAAGAAGGACTGATAATTCAAAGCATGCCTTGGGATTTATATTCAAATTGTCCTGCAATGCAGGAGACCTGGGTTTGATCTCTGGATCAGGAAGATCCCCTGGAGAAGGAAATAGCAACCCACTCCAGTATTCATGCCTGGAGAATCCCATGGACAGAGGAGCCTGGTGGGCCCAGGTCCTTGGGGTCACAAAGAGTTGGACACAACTGAGTGACTCACATACACATAATGTGCTCAAATCAAATAATACTTAATCTTGGTGAAAGCTTTCAGTGAATGACAGGGAGAAAGCCTAATAAAACTCAGGCAGAGAATAAATAGAAAGGAGTGGAGTGGTCACATCAGAGTAAAACCATCTTTTAAGACATTTGTCTCTGAAGGGAAGTTGAATTGAAGGGATATTTTATAAAGAGGGAGAACGATCCAAGGCGATGAGTCCAAGAGAAGGAGAAGAGAGAGCTGAGAAAGCAAGCTTTGGGAAGAGTGGATGGGCACAAGGTCCAGTATGGATGTGATGGGCTTGGCTTCAGGTAGAAGGAGGACATCCCTGGGATAGACGCTAAGTTAGGAGATTAGAGGTTGGAGCTTCTGCCAGATGCTTTCTATGAGCAGCCAGTTACCAACTGAGTGCGGGGCCTTGAGATGTCATTTAATCTTCATGAGTTCTAATCTCCAAATACATAAAACTGCTAACTTCTCCTTTCTATTTTATAAACAATGTGTTCAGTTCAGTTCAGTTGCTCAGCCATGTCCGACTCTTTGTGACCCCATGAATCGCAGCACGTCAGGCCTCCCTGTCCATCAGCAACTCCCGAGTTCACCCAGACTCACATCCATCGAGTCCGTGATGCCATCCAGCCATCTCATCCTCAGTCGTCCCCTTTTCCTCCTGCCCCCAATCCCTCCCAGCATCAGGGTCTTTTCCAATGAGTCAACTCTTCACATGAGGTGACCAAAGTACTGGAGTTTCAGCTTTAGCATCATTCCTTCCAAAGAAATCCCAGGGCTGATCTCCTTCAGAATGGACTGGTTGGATCTCCTTGCAGTCCAAGGGACTCTCAAGAGTCTTCTCCAACACTACAGTTCAAAAGCATCAATTCTTTGGCGCTCAGCCTTCTTCACAGTCCAACTCTCACATCCATACATGACCACTGGAAAAACCATAGCCTTGACTAGACAGACCTCAGTTGGCAAAGTACTATCTCTGCTTTTGAATATGCTATCTAGGTTGGTCATAACTTTTCTTCCAAGGAGTAAGCGTCGTTTAATTTCATGGCTGCACTCACCATCTGCAGTGATTTTGGAGCCCCCAAAAATAAAGTCTGACACTGTTTCCACTGTTTCCCCATCTATTTCCCATGAAGTGATGGGACGTGTTAGAGAAAAGAAAAGCAATACACTTTGAGAATAAAAAGTCCTGTAGAGGGTTGCTGACTATTTTTGTGTTAAGATAGCCAGCCCAATATGCAGCACGCGTGACTGCTGCTTTGTGAGATCCCTGAGGCCTTGCTAAAGGACGGCTTGTTTCTACAGCAGTGTTTGTTGGAGCATGGGACACCTACCAGGCAGGCAGATTTTCTTGCTGTTGAGCTTTACAATCTTATCAAATCCAGTAATTTTTATTCCTCTGGCAGCTTTATTACTCATGCCTGCCCCGATATTCCCTAGATGACCATTTGATTGAACAAGAGCAAACCCATTTGCTTCAATAAGTACCAGCCCCCCAGGTATGGCGCACTGTTGGTCATCCTTTCGATACCTCTGAAGCAGCTGCCAGTGTCTACCGTCCCTCCTCCCTGAGCTCTTCCTCAGGCCTCCCGACTGCCTGCTGCACTCTCTCGTTCACCTCCTGCCTCTGTTTCCCCTGTTGTACCTCCTCTGCCTCATTTGCTCCACCTGGACTCGAAGTGGTGGCCGCTCCAAAGGTGCTATCGTCTGCTTTCTCTCCTATCCTCCACTCTATCCCTCAGGAGTCTCCCGAGTGGGTGCAAGGACAGCTCTCATTCTCGTGCTAAATGTAGGTCACTCGGCTTATTTCACTTCTGAGTCTCCAAGGGTTCCACAGGTCCTTCTTCCTTGAATCTTCTGCTCTCTCCCCCATGCTACAAATCCCAAACCATCTATCTCACTGCCTTTCTGCACGGGTGCCCCGACTGTAGTCTTCCTCTGGAGTTTTCTGCGTTACTCCATAGTATCATCCTTCTTTTAGCCACCTGGCTAGAGATGTAGCCATCATCCTTGATTCTCCTCCTTCTTTGAATCTCGTGTCCAATATCTTAATTGGTTGTCAAATTCCATCAGTTTTACTTACAAAAGACTGTTGGTTCCATAGCCTTTAGAAGAGGGGTTTATGTCTTACTCTTGATTCTTGCTCTTTCTCATCTAGAGTCCTATTGCCAGAGTTCTATTTTTAGTTGTGACCTTGCCACTCCCTGGAAATCTCACAGTTCTCTATTGTTTCCAGCATAAAACCCTGACAATGGCATTTGAATCACTTCAGGATTGAGTCTCAACTACTTTTTGACTCGTTTCTAGACGCATTGCCCATACTTTGTTCACACTTAAGTCATGTTGAGATTTTTATCATTGACAAGGACACAAATGCATCTTTCCAACTCCTGATTTTTGCGTATTCAATTCTTTCTGCCCAGAGTTCAGTTAATATCATTCAATTTTATTAAAAATTTCCTGTAATACTACTCAATACATTTCTGTTGGACTGAAACATAATGATTAGCTTCTCTCCTGAACATAAATATCAGAGCAGAGATCAAATCTTTTTCATCTTTGTATTTCTAGCAGTTAACAGAGATGGATAGTAGATACTCAAAAAATATTTACTTGGAGACAAAAGCTGAGAATTACTGGTCTGCATGGTTATATGTATTTTTAATATCCATGTTTTCCCTAAGAGGGGCAATGTAGTAAAATAACCAGTTAAAGATATAAAATACACATTCTTTACTACCCACCAGCATGAATTGTTTTTCACTGCGGGAGTACAAGATTGGTACTGACATAAATAGTTGCAAACCACTCTTTTAGTCCCTAAGATCTGATGTGGATAGTAATGAATATTTGTAGTAAAGAGCTTACTTACAACTTTTCTCTACATGAAATCTTACATGTATAGGATCCTTAGGTTTCAGTATCATAGGGTATTTCAGGTGAAATATCTGTTCCTTGCTTTTTGGTAGCAAAGCCTTCCAATATGAAACATTGGGTGTTTAAATATGTATCATAATTAACAATGAAATTATGGCTATGTTGCAAACACTGGAGAGTTTTAGTAACTGAAAAGTTGGTTCATCCTATAGGAATTCACTTGGCTGTGTATGAATAGAATATTTTGTTCTGGAAGTTTATTTTTTGAAACAGTTATATTCCTAAGCTTCAGTTTCTTTAGCTTGTATACAGTAATTCTTTTTTATCCTTTCAACCAGTCAGTATTGATTGGGAGAGCCCCAGAACTCAAAATCATTTTTAGTTTACTACAGAAAAAACAATTTCTTCCTTAGGATAATTCTATGATACAGATTAAATCAGAGTCAATCAAAGAAGATCTACCAAGTCAGAGAAATATTTATCTTCTTAACTAAGTTTGTTGCTGTTGCCGACAAGTGCTCAGTCATGTCCAACCTCTTGCAACCCCATGGACTGTGGCCTGTCAGGCTCCCTGAGTGAATTATTTTCTTATTGTGAGAACCTTGATTCATTGGTGTTGGTATAAAAGTAAATGTGTACATTGATAAACCTTGTTTTTTTTTTTTTTAGGAGACAAAATGATCTCTTACAATTAAAGTTTAGAACAAATGTGGCCTCTGTGTCTTTTCAGCCTGTGGTACCAAGTCTAGGGGGGATGAATCCAAATGGACATTTGTCTGCCTAAATTACCACGCTCCCCTTTGAGAAGGGTGGAGAGTGCTTCAGACTGGGCACTGGCATCAGGCCAGTGTCTGGAATTCTACCGTCATCATGTAGTAACAGGATGACCTTGGGCAAATGACTTGGTCTCTCTCAGCTTCAGTTTCCTCATCGGTAAAGCGGGTATTCAGCCATTCATTTGTTTATTTAGCTATTCAATAAATATTTGTGGAGCAACGATGATGTGCTAAGTTCTGTTAAAGGAATCTGGGTAGCAACAGTGAACACAACAGGAAAAATCATTTTTTAATTGAATCATAGTTGAAGTATGCTACAATATAAATTACAGGTGTATAATATAGCAACTCACAATTGTTAAAGGCTATACTCCATTTATAACTATTATAAAATATTGGCTATATTCCCTGTGCTGCATAATATATCCTTGTAGCTTATTTCTTTATAATAGTAGCATGTAACTCTTAGTCCCCTACCCCTATCTTGCTCTTATCCACTTCCTTCTCCCAACTGGTAGCCAGTAGTTTGTTCTCTGTGTCTGTGTGTCTGTTTCTTTTCTGTTATATTCACTAGTTTGTATTTTTTAGAATCTGAATATAAATGATATCCTACAGTATTTGTTCTTCTCTGTTTGACTTATTTCACTTAGCATGATACCCTCTGAATTCATTCATGTTGCTGCAAATGGCAAAATTTCTTTCCTTTTTATGACTGAGTAGTATTTGATTGCATGTATATACATACAGACACACACACACACACACACACACACACACATATCTTCTTTATCCATTCATCTGTTAATGGACACAGGCTGCTTCCATATCTTGGCTATTATAAATAATGCTGCTATGAACATTGGGGTACACGTACCTTTTCAAATTAATGTTTTTGCTTTTTTTTTTTTTTGATATCTATCCAGGAGTGGAATTGCTGGGTCATATGGTAGTTCTATTTTTAGTTTTTTTGAGAAATTGTCATACTGTTTTCCACAGTGGCTGCACCAATTTACATTCCCACAATACTGTATGAAGTTTCCCTTGCCTCTACATCCTCACCAACATTTGTTATTTGTGTTCTTTTTGATGATAGCCATTCTGACAGGTGGAGAAGGCGATGGCACCCCACTCCAGTACTCTTGCCTGGAAAACCCCATGGATGGAGGAGCCTGGTAGGCTGCAGTCCATGGGGTCGCGAAGAGTCGGACATGACTGAGGGACTTCCCTTTCACTTTTCACTTTCATGCATTGGAGAAGGAAATACAACCCACTCCAGTGTTCTTGCCTGGAGAATCCCAGGGACGGGGGAACCTGGTGGGCTGCCGTCTATGGGGTCGCACGGAGTCGGGCATGACTGGGGCCACTTAAAAGCAGCAGCAGCATTCTGAAAGGTATGAGTTGGTATCTCATTGTGGTTTTGATTTGCATTTCTCTGATGATTAGCAATGCTGACCATCTTTTCATATCAGTTCAGTTCAGTTCAGTCACTCAGTTGTGTCTGACTCTTTGTGATCCCTTGGACTACAGCACACCAGGCTTCCCTGCCCATCACCAACTCCAGGAACTTACTCAAACTCATGTCTATAGAGTTAGTGATGGCATCCAACCGTCTCATCTTCTGTCATCCCCTTCTCCTCCTGCCTTCAATCTTTTCTAGCATCAAGGTCTTTTCCAATGAGTCAGTTCTTCACATCAGGTGGCCAAAGGATTGGAGTTTCAGCTTCAGCACCAGTCCTTCCAATGAATATTCAGGACTGATTTCCTTTAGGATGGACTTGTTGGATCTCCTTGTAGTTCAAGGGACTCTCAAGACTCTCCTCCAACACCATAGTTCAAAAGCATCAATTCTTTGGTCCTCAGCTTTCCTTATAGTCCAACTCTAACATCCATACATGACTACTGGAAAAACCATAGCTTTGACTAGATAGACCTTTGTTGGCAAAGTAATGTCTCTGTTTTTTAATATGCTGTCTAGGTTGGTCATTGCTTTTCTTCCAAGGAGCAAGCATCTTTTAATTTCACGGCTGCAGTCACCATCTGCATGATTTTGGAGCCCAAAAAAATAAAGCCTCTCACTGTTTCCATTGTTTCCCCATTTGTTTGCCATGAAGTGATGGGACCGGATACCATGATCTTAGTTTTCTGAATGTTGAGTTTTAAGGCAACTTTTTCACTCTCCTCTTTCACTTTTATCAAGAGACTCTTTAGTTCTTCTTTGCTTTCTGCCATAAGGGTTGTGTCATGTACATATCTGAGGTTATTGATATTTCTCCCAGCAATCTTGACTCCAACTTTTGCTTCTTCCAGCCCAGCATTTCTCATGATGTACTTGGCAGATAAGTTAAATAAGCAGGGTGACAATATACAGCCTTGACGTACTCCTTTTCCTCTTTGGAACCAGTCTGTTGTTCCATGTCCAGTTCTAACTGTTGCTTCCTGACCTGCATACAGATTTCTCAGGAGGCAGGTCAGGTGGTCTGGTATTCCCATCTTTTTAAGAATTTTCCAGTTTGTTGTGAGCCACAGTAGTCAAAGCCTTTGACATAGTCAATGAAGTTGCAGTAGATGTTTTTCTGGAACTCTCTTGCTTTTTTGATGATGTAAATGATGTTGGCAATTTGATCCTTTTTCATATGACAACAAGCAACAGTCTTGGCTCTCATAGAATTTAGCTCTAGTAAGTCAGTATTAACAGAACCTACCATTCATGGTTGTTTGGAGTTAGCTGATATAGTGTAGGTAAACTGCTTAGCACAAGTCCAGCTCCTAGTACACTCACTAAGCTTAGGAAAGTGAGTGGTCTGGCTTGACAGGCTTCCTGAAGAGGGTTTGGGGGCATGTGTGGCCTGGGGAGAGGGCAGGTTGGGGTCAGGATATGTTAGGGTTGTAGAGGCTGAGGTTTTTTGAGTACTTCCTATTTGTCAAACTGTACCAGGTGCTTTAAAGCTTACAGCAACCATATGAGGCAGATACTGGGAATCAGCTCATTCATTCCTTCAAAAAGCCTTTACTGAGGATCTTCTTTACAGTAGGTGTTCTGCTGGGCACTGGAGATAAAAAGATACTAAGGTGCAGGGCCTTCACACTAGAATGCACTCACTAACTATGAAAGGTAAGCAGAGAAGATACCGTCATAACGCACAGAGACTTCCGCAGCACCTAATGCAGTCTGAAGGAATAGGGCTGGGAGATGGAGACCCATGGAGACAGCACAGCTTCAGGTACAGAGAGACTCCAGCGTCCATCCAGCAGCCCTGCCCAGCCACCAAATTGTATTTGTGCCTGGTGAGATCCTCTCTTGACAGTCACCCTGAACTTGTGCTTTAAGGTAAGAGCTGGTTTAGATGCTGTATCTCTGAAAACAGACCTAGAGAGAGGAACAGGGCAAGAATGAGTTGGATGTCTCCATGGATCTGCTCTCTTACCTTTTTGGTGGACAAGTGGAGAAGGACACTGAGGTAGCTAACTGCGGTTCAAGGGGGCCTGTTAACGTCACTTGCCTGGCCCTCATCTGCCAGAATCAGGTAAAAAACTTCTTTTCTTTGGGGTCATTTTTGATACTTGAAGGAGTGGTACTCGAGGGTTGTTGAGATCGCTTTCTGCACATTTTCTGATTCACCGTGCTGAAGGTGGGTCCCTGTAGAGTCATACATCTCTGTGGGTGTGTGGAACACAAGGTTACACCAGCACAAGCTCATGTATCATCCTTGTCAGTGATTTCCCTAAGCATCCTTGGTGAGCTCGTCCGGAAGATACAGGAATACCGGTGTGGCCAGGGAATGACTGATGCAATTAAGCAGGGACCCTCAAAAATAGAGCAGAAGATATTTGATAATTTTGAAGCAGTGTTTATTTCTTTTTTTCTGTGTCTGAGATAATAAAAGGACAAATAGAGAAAGTTCATTGACTGTTAAGTTTTATTTATTTTTCCAGTACAAATCATAGGGAGCTGGAATAAGTCCCACCACTTCAAAGAGTTTCCCATTTAATTTCTTGTAGGCAACTTTTTAAATTGAAAATGAAAACTTTGACCTTTGGGAAGTAACAATTCAAAACTTAAACAAAATATTTGGATATAATATTATTTAACTAAATCTCCAGTTCAAATCCAAAAATTCCTGGGATATTTTTTAAACCTTTTCTTCTCCCCCTGCATTTGTGTTCATTTTTAGGATAAAACACACCTTAATTTAGCTAATAAATATGTTCTCAAAATAGGAAATCAGATCAGATTTAAAATGTAGTGAGGATTTGCTATCTAAATTGCTTTTATTGTAAATTTATTTGCAGTGTAAGTTATTTGACCTTAATTTATCTTTGATGGATGCTTGAGTTTTAATCTATTCAGTTCAGTTCAGTTCAGTTCAGTCACTCAGTCGTGTCTGACTCTTTGCGACTCCATGAATCACAGCACGTCAGGCCTCCCTGTCCATCACCAACTCCCAGAGTTCACTCAGACTCACGTCCATTGAGTTAGTGATGCCATCCAGCCATCTCATCCTCTGTCGTCTCCTTCTTCTCCTGCCCCCAATCTCTCCCAGCATCAAAGTCTTTTCCAATGAGTCAACTCTTTGCATGAGGTGGCCAAAGTATCGGAGTTTCAGCTTTAGCTTTAGCATCATTCCTTCCAAAGAAATCCCAGGGCTGATCTCCTTCAGAATGGACTGGTTGGATCTCCTTGCAGTCCAAGGGACTCTCAAGAGTCTTCTCCAACACCACAGTTCAAAAGCATCAATTCTTTGTCACTCAGCCTTCTTCACAGTCCAACTCTCACATCCATATATGACTACTGGAAAAACCATGGCCTTGACTAGATGGACCTTAGTTGGCAAAGTAATGTCTCTGCTTTTGAATATACTATCTAGGTTGGTCATAACCTTTCTTCCAAGGAGTAAGCATCTTTTCATTTCATGGCTGCAATCACCATCTGCAGTGATTTTGGGGCCAGCAAAAATAAAGTCTGACACTGTTTCTAGGTTTGTCTAAATCGAAGCACGTCAGTTAATCTTTGGATCTATTCCTGTTTATTACTCTCATAAAATCTAGAGCTGTCACTTTGAAATCTTAAAATCCAGAATCTCCTGTGGTTAGCACTGTTACTGCTCACACAATATAGAGTTTTTATTTACAATGTATTTTATATCCAAGATAGTACTATATGTATAAACTCAGTATATAATTAAATGGTCTCATTAAGTTTAACTGAAGGATTCAGTATCTTCATTTCACCGATTATATAACTGCAGATTATGACTAGGAATATTGATATATTTGTGGTCATTTATTAACTGAACCAAACATTTGTTTAATATGCACCATGTGCCAGGCACTAGGCAAAAACACTGGGAAGTATAAAGTATAGTATGTGATCTCCCTTAGAGACTTGCAGTTTATCAGGGGAAACAAGATTTAAGCACATAAACAGTTACATGATGTAAGGAAAATTGCAATATGAGACAACAGCATAAAGTAACGTCTCTCAAATTGTGGTATGTGAGATAATTTTAGATAGTAGACATGAAGAAACATTTTTTTAATTAATGGTTATATGTACATTTATATAATGCAGTATATTGGAGAAGGGAATGGCAACCCACTCCAGTATTCTTGCCTGGAGAATTGCATGGACAGAGGAGCCTGGCTACAGTCCACAGGATCGCAAAGAATCAGACACAACTGAGTGACACACACACACACACACACACACACACACACACATACACACGCAGTGCTGTATATATATTTACCATTGCCCTTAATATCTGTGTAAAGTACTGTTGGCTTTCCATTATGATTATGATCTAAAATTTCCTATCAAATTAAATGTACTTAATTTAAAATATGGGAATTGGTTTTAAGAAAATGTGAAAGATGAAAACATAGTAGGTAATATGTGAATATGAAAAAGGTGGTGGAAAGATATGTGAATACCGAGATTTGAGAGACTGATGACCCAAATGACCTGGTAATAGGGTGCTATGTGCCACCAATGCTATGTGCTAGAGGAGGGAAAGGCCCTGGCAGGCTGGAGGGGTGGGCATGTTCCATGGAGAAGAATGGACTTAAGACTGGATGGAGAGGAGGGAGGGTGTCAACGCTGCAGTTCTCATGGTGGTAGAAGAACCTGGAGCCAGAATTTACTTTATTTTAAGGGGCAAGTGGGCCTTAAGAAGCTCTGCTGTTAATAAAGCTAGTGGATGTGATGGAATTCCAGTAGAGCTATTCAAAACTCTAAAGGATGATGCTATCAAGTGTTGCACTCAATATGTCAGAAAATCTGGAAGGCCTAGTAGTGGCCACAGGACTGGAAAAGGTCAGTCCTCATCCCAATTCCCAGGAAAAGTAGTACTAAATAATGTGCTGACCATCAGACAACTGAACTCATCTCCCATGCTAGTAAGGTCATGCTTAAAATCTTGCATGCTAGGCTTCAGCATTATGGAACCAAGAACTTCCAGATGTCCAAACTGGTTTTAGAAAAGGCAGACGAGCCAGAGATCAAATTGCCAACATTTGCTGGATCATAGAGAAAAACAAGGGAATTCCAGAAAAACATCTACTTCTGCTTCATCAACTACCCTTTATTGACTAAAACTTTTGACTGTGTGGATCATGACAAACTGTGGAAAGCTCTTAGAGAGATGGGAATACCAGACCATCTTACCTGTCTCCTAACAGTTAGAACTCTATATGGAACAACTGATTGGTTCCAGATTGAAAAAGGAGTACGGCAGGGCTGTCTGCTGTCACCCTGTTTATTTAACCTATATGCTGAGCACACCATAAGAAATGCCAGGCTGGATGAGTTAGAAGCTAGATTCAAGATAGGTGGGAGAAACATCAACCACCTCAGATATGTGGATGATACCACTCTAATGGCAGAAAGCAAAGAGGAACAAAGAGCCTCTTGATGAGGGTGAAGGAGGAGAGTGATAGAACTGGCTTAAAACTAAATATTGAAGAAAAAACACCCAAAAAACTAAGATCATTGCATCTGGCCCCATTACTTCATCACAAATAGAAGGAGGAAAGTTAGAAGTAGTGACAGATTTCCTCTTCTTGGGCTCCAAAATCACTGTGGATGGTGACTGCAGCCATGAAGTCAGAAGATGATTGCTTCTCAGCAGAAAAGCAGTGACAAACCTAGACAGTTGTTGAAAAGCAGAGACATTACTCTGCTGACAGAGGTCCATATAGTCAAGGCTCTGGTCTTCCCAGTGGTCACATATGGTGGTGAGAGCTGGACTGTAAAGAAGACAGAGCACCAAAGAATTGATGTCTTCGAACTGTGGTGCTGGAGAAGACTCCTGAGAGTCTCTTGGACAGGAAGGAGATCAAACCAGTCTATCTTAACGGAAATCAACCCCGAATACTCATTGGAAGGACTGATGCTGAATCTGAAGCTCCAGTATTTTGGTCACCTCATGTGAACAGCTGACTCATTGGAAAAGTCCCTGATGCTGGGAAAGATTGAGGACAAAGGTGAAGAAGGTGTCAGAGGATGAGATGGCTGGATGGCATCACTGATGCAATGAACATGAACTTCAGCAAACTTCAGGAGATGGTCAGGAACAGGGAGGCCTGGCATGCTGCAGTCTATGGGGTCTCAAAGTGTTGGACACGACTGGGCAACTGAACAACAGCAAAGGGGCAGGGAGGGGGATTCCCTGGTGGTTCAGCGGTAAAGAATCCACCTGCCAATTCAGGAGATGTGGGTTCCATCTCTGGGTCAGGAAGATCCCCTGCAGAAGGAAGTGGCAACTCACTCCAGCATTCTTGCCTGGTAAGCCCCAGGGATAGAGGAGCTGGCAGGCTACAGTCTGGAGATTACAAAAGAGTCGGACATGACTTGCTACTAAACAACAAGGGGCAGGGAGAGCGTTTAGAGTGGAAGGGCTGTGTAAATGAGGATGGGAAGGGTGACTGAAAATGTAGGCTGAAAGAGGAAAATAGTTGAGGGCATTGAATGTTAATGCTGAGAAATCTGGACTCTTCCTGCGCTTTATAAGAGGAAGTGTTTTATTCTACTTCCAGCCTCCAGGAGGAATGATTGGGAAAATCTGAAAAGCTTTTTGCATCATGTACGTTTCCCATCATGAGATTCTCACCATTGTCAATACTGAAGGATTTGCTATCTGGGATTAATATCACCTTTACCACTGACTATGTGGACAATAGACATATAGACAAATAGACATGCTAGACAGCATATATTAAAAAACAGAGACATTACTCTGCTGACAAAGTTCTTTCTAGTGAAAACTATGGTTTTTCCAGTAGTCATGAATAGATGTGAGAGTGGAACCATAAAGAAGGCTGAGTGCCAAACTGTGGTGAACTGTGATGTTGGAGGAGACTCTTGAGAGTCCCTTGTGTTGCAAGGAGATCAAACCTGTCAGTCTTAAAGGAAATCAGTCCTGAATATTCATTGGAAGGACTGATGCTGAAGCTGAAGCTCTAATACTTTTAGGCCACCTGACGTGAAGAGCTGACTCATTAGAAAAGACTCTGATGCTGGGAAAGATTGAAGGCCAGAGAAGGGGATGACAGAAGATGAGATGGTTTGATAGCATCACCCACTCAAAGGACATGAGTTTGAGCAAGCTTCGGGAATTGGTGAAGGACAGGGAAGCCTTCTGTGCTGCAGTCCATGGGGTCTAAAAGGAGTAGGATGTGACTGAATGACTGAAAGACAACGTGGTAAAGAGCCTGCCTGCCATTGCAGGAGACATGAGAGATGATGTGGGTTTGATCCCTGGGTCAAGAAGATCCCCTGAAGGAGGGCATGGCAACCCACTCCAGTATTCTTGCTTGGAGAGTCAAATGGACAGAGGAACCTGGTGGGCTACAGTCCATGGGGTCACAAAGCGTTGGACACGACTGAGTGACTTAACAGCACATGGTTCTGTAGCAGTTAGTAACTAGAAAGGTTAGCAAGTCAGAAGGCAGCATTAGGATATGGGTCCGTTTAAACAGGGGATGTGTAGAGCAGTGCTAGAATTGCTTCAAAATATGGGATGGTAGGCAACCCAAGGTTACTTTTTCTCAATAATTTTACTTGGGGCTGACTCATGCAAAAAGTTGACTCATTGGAAAAGACTGATGCTGGGAGGGATTGGGGGCAAGAGGAGAAGGGGATGACAGAGGATGAGATGGCTGGATGGCATCCCTGACTCGATGGACGTGAGTCTGAGTGACTCCGGGAGTTGGTGATGGACAGGGAGGCCTGGCGTGCTGTGATTCATGGGGTCGCAAAGAGTCGGACACGACTGAGTGACTGACCTGAACTGAACTGACCTGTCTTCTCCATACAGCAATATGGTACACAGACGAGAATTCCACTACTGTGTTATTGGATTTGTTATAACATTATAATGCATTTCCTCTTTTCTTTTAGACTCAGTGGCTTTTCTGTTTTAGACAATTATACACGGCTATGACAAGTCTCAATTTCCTTTACAAACACAATTTGCCCGAGTTCTCTCATGTGATGTTACTTTGGAACAACTTGGGAGTTAATCTTCAGCAACCTGGGTGTTCCCCTAAGTTTATTCTCAAGTATGCTTAAATAAAAATTTTACTTGAAAAAAATAAACATGAGATGACTCTGGTGTTTTATTTAAAAATTACTAATTTTGCTATTCAGTTGAAACCTCTTCATTCCAAATGAGTTCCAAAATGGTACCTTTAGCTTCTTGATAACCTAATGATATCAAAGTTGTATTCTGTTCTCTATAGTGGGTGAGAAGGAAGACTTTGGGTCCTGATCACTACTTCAACCACATCAAGTCTGCTTTAATTTATCTTTTATATCTGTCCTCTAAAGACACTTTGAAACTCTAAAATAAAGATTAAAAAAAAAGAAAAAACTCTAATTCATAAGGTACTTCTCCAAGGGGTCCAGAGGTCAAAACAATAGTGACAGTGATTTCTCATTACCCCGGCCAGGAGGTGATTGGATAATTACTAAACCTTTTCTGATATATTAATAAACAAGGCCATGACTATGATCAAGGCTGGACCACTTAGAAAAAGAAGAGAGTGTTTTCACTCAGTCTGCTAAAAGTATGCTGTAAAGGTTTATTCTAATTGTAAACATCAACCAGTATTCCTAATATCGAAAAAATTGAGGCCATTATGACCAGAGTAAAATTTAGAGAAATAAAAAATATATATCTAACCTCCTCACTAAGACTACTTGATAAATTTGTGTATCTATCCTACCTACCTATCCAGATATCTACTTGGTTTGACTTTTGGATATCTAATTGATATATCAAATGTAATATGGTCCAAACCAAAATTTTGTATCCTCCTTGCAACCTGTTTTCCCCCAAGTCTTCCTTATTTCAAAAAATCACCCCACCATCTATACAGTTACTCAATGCCCAAACCTTTTTCTCACTGCTCAAATCAAAACAACCCATAAGCAAGTTCTGCTGGCTAAAAATACACCCCAATCTCTCCTTTCTGTCCATCTTAACAGCTACCAACCTGGTCATGATCCTAGCTATCATCATTTCTTGCCTGGACTCTTGAGGTAGTGTTCTACTGGGTCCTTCTGATTACTAATGCTTCATAACAATCTGTTTTCTCCATATGGTAGCCAGAAAGGTCTTTTAAAAATGTATACCAGATCATGGCACCTTTCTGGTTCAAACCTATCCCTTCCTTCTCACTCTATCCAAATTCTCAGCCTTGGTTACAAGGTCCTACACAATCTGGGCCCAGTCTTCCTTTGACACTCTTCTCCTACTGCTTCCTTCCATGTTTGGTACTCCCCAGCCACAGGGGTTTTTCTGTTCCTGGTACTTGCCAAGCTCATTCTAGTCTTGAGTCTGTTAACTTCTTCATCCCTATTTTTGGAACTCTTGGTCCTCAGATCAGCTCTTCTTGTCACTTAAATGCTCTTTCAAAATCTCCATGGGGACACCTTTCCTAAATTAGTCCCTGTCTCCTCAAGTCACTCTTTTTACAAAGCAGGAAAATTATAGCCTTCATTTCCTATTTGTTTATTGTCTGTCTCTCTTCCCTGCCTATTGTAGAATGTAAACCACAGGAGAATAGCACCTTATCTTCATGAGAACCACTTATTCCCTCTAATTAGCACAGTGCCTGGAACATAACAGGGGCTCAATAAATTTTGTTCAATTAGCCAGTTTATGGATTCAGTAATTTTTTTCTTCCTTTTATTTAGTGAATTTAAGGAAAGAAACCTTTAGTTATTTCTCTCAAATTCTTGTGCCCTTACTATTATAACAATTGCTAACTCTCAAGTGAAATTATATGAAGAGACAGGAAACATATAGCACCTACTTCTTAACCCAGCTCTGAAAGTCGCTCAGTTTAGCGAATTATGTCTTTTCCTTATGATTTGAATCTGTTGAATTTCAGCAGAGATTTTAGCATTTCCCCTTTGATAGCTTTTCTTTGTACTTCCTTCATGAGACAGAAACCAAAAGAGGGAAATTAATTATTCCCAGTGTGTGCAATAGTAATATTCCATGATTACCTCTTTAAAATTGCAAGGGAATAATTTACGATGAGATGGCTGGATGGCATCACCGACTTGATGGACGTGAGTCTGAGTGAACTCCGGGAGTTGGTGATGGACAGGGAGGCCTGGCGTGCTGCGATTCATGGGGTCACAAAGAGTCGGACACGACTGAGCGACTGAACTGAACTGAAAACTTAAAAATAATAGTATGTATTACTTTATTATTCTTATTATCAGAAAAAAGTACTCTAAAAGAGAGAATTATTGGCACTAAAATCCTCAGGTAGGCTGTGAGCTGTGAGCTCTAGAACCTTTCTGTGTGACTGTCACTGAACTTCCAAGACTGGCCTAAGAACCTGGACGATCACGTAGCTCAGTGGGCTCCTGTGTTATTTCTGATTCAGAGAAGCTGCTTTTAGGTTCACAATCGTTTTGAAGTATAATTCTTTTCCAGACAAAAACTGGTTTAAAAATCTCATTGTTATTTCATTTCTTCCTGAACAATATCACCCAGGGGAGTATTTTGGTTTTGTTGTTGTTTTTAGGAGTTAAAAAAAAAAATTACTTCCACTGAATTGATAATGTTTGGTTCCATGAAAAGAAACACTATTGAATTTAACAGTTCTAACAATTGGAGTCCCTAGAACTTCGAAAATAAAGAATTAAGTTTTCCATCTTCTTTATCACTTTTTGTTGAAAGAAATATGTGTTATACACAATATTAGATTTTCAAGAAAGGTAGAAATACTTATACATTTATGGTCTTGGCACTTAGGAAAGCCAGTAATGTTGAGACATGCTTCCAGTACCTTGCCATTCTAAATCTGATGTATGAAGCAGCTGGTTAGAACTGCAGACTCTTGGGCCTTCTGTATACCTACTGAACTGAACCAGAATCTGAGGTTCTTAGGTGATTCTTTTTTTTTTAAAGTTTATTTTATTGAAATATAGTATTTTTTATTTTGGCCATGTCATTCAACAATGTGGGATCTTAGTTCCTCTACCAGGGATCAAACCCATGTCGCCTGCATTGAAAGCTCAAAGTCTTAACCACTGGACCACCAGTTTAGTCCCTATTGAAGTGTAGCTGATTTACAGTGTTGTGTCAATTTCTACTGTACAGCTGCTGCTGCTGCTAAGTCGCTTCAGTCGTGTCCAACTCTGTGCGACCCCATAGACGGCAGCCCACCAGGCTTCCCCATCCCTGAGATTCTCCAGGCAAGAACACTAGAGTGGGTTACCATTTCCTTCTCCAGTGCATAAAAGTGAAAAGTGAAAGTAAAGTTGCTCAGTCGTGTCCGACTCTTAACGACCCCATAGGCTACAGCCCACCAGGCTCCTCAGTCCATGGGATTTTCCAGGCAAGAGTACTGGAGTGGGGTGCCATTGCCTTCTCCATACTGTACAGTAGAGTGATTCAATTATACATATATATATATATATATATACATTCTTTTCCATATTCTTTTCCATTATGGTTTATCACAAGATATTAATATAGTTCTCTGTGCTCTACTGTAGGACTAGGACCTTGTTGTTTATCCATTCGATACACAATGTCAGCATCTGCTAATCCCAGACTCCCGATCCATCCCTCTTCCACCCCTTCATCTTGTCAGTTTCCTGTGTCTGTGAGTCCGTTTTTGTTTGGTAGGTCATGTTTTGGATTCCACCTATAAACGATAATCATGCGGTACCATGTCTTCTTTGTCCATTCATCTGTAGATGGACATCTGCCTCGTTTCCATGTCTTGGCTATTGTAAATAGTGTTTCTATATGGACGTGGAGTGCGTGTGTCCTCCTGAATTATTTTGTTTTCTGGATGTATGGCTAGGAGTGGGATTGCTGGAACAGATGGCAACTCTGTTTTTAGTTTTTTTTGAAGAACTTGCACACTGGTTTCCATAGGGGCTACACCAGTTTACATTCCAGCAGTGCAGGATGGTTCCCTTTCCTCCACATCCTAACCAGCATTTGTTATTTGTAGACTCCTTAATAATGGCCATCCTCACCATAGTTTTGATTTGTATTTCTCTAATAATTAGTGATGTCACGCATCTTTCCATGTGCCTGTTGGCCATTTGTATGTCTTCTTTGGAGAAGTGTCTATTTAGGTCTTCTGCCTAATTTTTCAGTTGGGTTGTTTTTGTTGTTACTGAGTTCTGTGAGTTGTTTGCATATTTTGGAAATTAAGCCCTTGTCAGCTGCATCGTTTGCAGATATTTCCTCCCAGTCTATAAGTTGTCTTTTGTTTTGTTTATGGTTTCCTTTGCTGTACAGATGCTCCTAAGTTTGATTAGTTTCCATTTGTTTAATTTTGTTTTTCTGTACATTGGATGCTTTAGGCGATTCTTATGCACATGAATTAAGAGGCATAGTCCAAGTATATTCTGGGAATTTCCAGGTCCTAATTGCTTCATTTACTGCCCTTCCTCCTTTTCCTTCTCTCCAACCTCTGGTGGAAAAGTCCATAAAATAGGAGTTCTAAGCTAGGGTCTATGGACTCTTAAAGAATTGTAGGTAGTAGTTAGTGAACCCATGGAAATTCTGCGTAAAATTATGTGTCCATATGCTTACTCATCCTTTGTTAGATTCTCATGCAGCCCCACAAAGGTTACCTACTCCAGGCTGAAAAAGGATAGATATTATGTTATGCCTCAAAAAAGATGGACTAGAATAATGCTTGTAATTACAGCACTATTTCCCTAGAATAAGGCTTGTAATTACAGAATTATTTCCCTTGCCTAGGAAAAATCTAGGAGAAAACATCAATGAGTCTTTTCTACTATTTTAATTAAAAAAGCAAAATGACCAGAGAGTTGACCATAGAGATGAGGAGCTTTTGGAAACAACTTTCTAGTTCCCCCAAGCTGAAGTCCACTGCACTGTTCCTGATGTGTTTAGGTTAGGAGAAAATTGCCTGTTCAGTTCCCATAGGTCCTGCATACATTAGAATAGTTAAAGGAAATTAACTTCCCCATGATATGAGTTTTGGGCCTTTATCTTTTTGATTATTATTATTTCTAAGGACAGTGCTCTTCAGCCTTTGCTGAATATTAGATTCATCCCATGCCAGATGAATTGAATCTCTAAGGTGAGGACCAGGCTCACTGGGTTTTGTTTTAATTCTGCTTGGGTGATTTTAAAGTGTAACCACGTTATGAACTATTTGCACAGAGCAATGTGTTAGATGAATTCCAGAATGGCTTTCTTTTTATATCTAAGAAACACTGATTCTGTTTCCTCTGGACAGTGAAGTTCCTTTTTCTACTGGAATGTTGTTAAATACATGCCCTGCAGTGCTGCCTTCCTTCATGTCCCTGGAGGCTATATACAAAGAAGTTGTTCAAACCTGGAACTGATTCTAAGAACTATTGTATTTTTTATCTGCTGCTCTAATTATCAGCCCATCTCAGAAAAGCTCCCTGATTTTTATATTATGAGTGACTTTTCAAATACAGTAAATCTGAAAGGGTCCTCTCCTAAGCTTCTTTGTGGAGAATATTTGATATGCTATAAGGAATGTTGAAAATGAGTAATTGTGCTACAACTAAATAATTTAATTATAAGTAACTTTTTTTTCCCTCCATGTAAGAGTACTTGGCTAATACTGTACTTATGAAATGAACAATTGCTGGCATTTTATGTCTAAGAACACGTAAGAGTCTATAGGATTCAGGATTTCAAAGAGAACAGGAAAGAGCATATAGACTGGCAGTTATTCACAGTCACTAGTAATGTCTCTCATTAAATAAAGGAAGTGAACTTCTATGATAGAGTTCCTATTTAAAAGATTGCCCCTAAGACACATTCACAGATTCATGTGGAATTTACATATTCACATTTTTCTATTTTGTACCCTAAGCATTTCTAGCATTATTAGATTCTGTAGCCAGTCCTCTGAAAAATTACCTAAGAGTTTATTTGTGTATTATCCTTTTCTAAAGGAGATTTCTGGCAGTCTGAGTACTCGCCTTCTCACTCTTGGGAATTTTCATGAGAATTAGTGGGATTTATGCTCAACTCATGTTCACCTCTTGGATGGATTCACCAAGGGTTCATTTAATCACAGTTTCCTTCAAGATCATGAGAAAGCATGCCTGAGAATGATATATCAGCTTCAACATCATTTAGTGGGGTGGGAAATGAGGAATGGAATTATAGAATAATTCAAATCTGATGAAGATATTTTTGAAGTAGCAGCTTGTACTCAACATTAATGAAAAAAATTGGAACTGATTACTTTCCTAGTATTAATGCTTTAGCGTTCTCTGTAAACATTCAGAAGGATATCATGTAACTTGTATGATATATACTTTTCTTAACCTCCTTCTAGCTAAGGGATTGCTCACTTGTCTCCTAATAATTGTATATAAACAAAGTGATTTTATGTTTGAAATGAAGAATGTATGTAAATTATTTATGCTTTTCATCTTTACATAAAATTGCTTAATTTTAGGAACCTCAACAGGAGGCTTTGTGGTAATATTACTCTTCTTTCTGATGGGCTTTAGTATCAGACATCTTTTTTCTTGGTGGAGGCTACAATTTTAGCTATTACAAAGAAAACAGGTGCTAACAAGTATTACAGAAGATATGCAGAAATCGGAACCCGTGTGTATTGTTGGTAGGATTGTAAATGGTGCAGTGATTATGAAAAGCATTATGGTGGTTCTTAAAAAAAATTAAAAATAGGACTACCGTATGATCTAGCATTTCCACTGCTGGCTATGTATCCAGAAGAATTAGAAGCAGAGTTTTGAAGGGATATTTGCACACCCATGTTTATAGTAGCATTATTCACAATAGCCAAGAAGTAGAAGCAATTTAAATGTCACCCACAGATGAACAGAAATAAAACACGCTATACACATATAGTAGAATATTATCCAGCCTGAAAAACGAAGGAAAATCCTATTACATGCTACAGTGTGATGAACCTTGAAGACATTATGCTAATGAAATAAGCAAGTCACAAACACCATATGACTCTACTTATGTGAGATACCTGGAATAGTCAGATTCATAGAAACAGAAAGTAGAATGGGGGTTGTAGGGCTGGGGGAGGAGGAAAAGAGGAGTTATTTGATGGGTAAAGAACTTCAGTTTTGCAGGATGAAAAAATTCTGGAGATCTGTTTCACAACAAAGTGAACATACTTAACAGTACTGAACCGTACGCCTAAAAATGGTTTCGATGGTAAATGGTTTAGATGTGTATGCTTTAGGGTGATTTTTCAATTGCCATGGTCAATGGTAATCATAATATACAATCATAATATGATTCAGAGCAATCAGTGTTTTGGAAAAAATCTGAATCTCTACACCTGGAATGTTACAGGAAAAAGTTGCCCTGTTGCTAAATAAAACATTTGCATCAGGAAAGCAGGATTTTAGGGATTTGGGGATTTAACTGGTGGGAGAATTTAGAAGAATTAAAAGGAGAATTAGAAGAAAGTGTGGGGCTGGATCTGGTAAAATCTCAGCTTGGCCACTAACTAGGTGGAAAGGTTAGGGAAAGCTGTTTGGTGTCTTCAAGGCATGGCTTCCTGGTCTGTTAAAATGAGTTAATGACACTCAACTTAGCGGATCTTTGTGAGGATTAAATGAGACATCTCTTCAAAATGCTTAGCACAGGATCTAGCTCGGAGCAGGCACTGGGCAAGTGCCAGCAGGAGAGGTGAGAAAGTAACTCTCATTACCTGGAGGTCAGTCTTGGGGTTGTGATGCTTAACAGCCCTAGACGTCTTGGCTGGTGCCAATTTTTACTACTTACCCCCCTTCCAATATGTCTTTCAGATTGATCTGGTCCAAAATAGGGTCACTCTAAGCTAGTTTTGACTTTGATTAAGAAGTGTATAAACTTGGAAATGTTGTATGTATCATAAAACACAATTTCCTTTAGGATCTGTGGAATAGAGGCTACACTGTGCAGAGCTGTGAAGCTCTAGGAATTATGCACAGCTCTGGGGCATACTCACCAGAGCAAGGTGTAAGTACTGCTCAGCATTCTGTGTGATTCAGTGATTCCTAAACTTATTTGACAGAACTCTTATTAATATCATGCAGGTTAAATTTTTGAGTAATTTCTTGATTGTTGTGATTCCTTATTGTTTGCAAAGAGAATTGCTAATATTTAAATAATAATTTTTTATGTATCAGAATGTTTTCAAAATGAAATTGATAATGGTACTAGCTAGGAGCACAGCGGGCTAATAAGAAGGCAAATGATTATAAATAGGACTTGCATCCTTCATTCAAGCAGCTGCTGAAATCTCACCTCTTTTATTAAGCTTTTATAGAATAAATAAAATAACATAAATTGTCAAGATGCCATTCTTTCCTAATTATCATTTCATGTACTTGTTCAAATATAGTTCCAATATAACCAGGGCTGCCTTTGGTCCAAATGCCTTTGAAGAAACAGCCCAACAAGAAATAGGTGACTTGAGTTACTTCAGATATTCTGTCTCTGAAGAAGACACTAAATTGGAGACAATATTCTTAATGTATAGAAAAATCTTTAAAAAAAACCTCTTTATTATGGAAAATTTCAAACTTGTACAGATTAAAGAGAATAGTATCAATATAACAAGCCCATCACCCAGTTATACAACCATCTACTCTGGACCCATTCTGCCTCATCCTTCCCTTTCCCCTTCTCCCATCTTATTCTAAAATATCAAACACTCAATTTTTTCTGTAAATATTTCATTTATATATCTCTAAAAGAAAAGGATTCACTCTTTTACAAAACATAGGAATACTATTATCACTCTGAAACATTAAAAATACTTACTTGCCTTATAACATTTTTTACTAGCTCATTAATTTGTTCAGAATAAGGTCCACATATTATGATTGGAAGAGAAGTTTTTAACTATTTGAATGTATAGATCCCTCTCCATCTCTTCTCTTTTCTTGCAGTTTCTTTGATGAAGAGATGGCTAGGATGACCATCTTGTCCTGGCTTGCCCATGACTTTCCCTGTGTTAGCGTTGGGAGTCCCATATCTTGGAAAATCCTTCAATCCAAGAAGTTTGTCCTACAGTTTCTCACAATATGGATTTGACTGATTGCATCCCTGTGGCAAACACGTTCCTCTGTCTATTTCTGTAAATTTGTAGACTAGTGTCTTAGTTGAATTCAGGTTCAATTTTTCCTTCTTTTTGGGAGACAAGGTTGCCTTATTGGTTATAGTATTTACCCTTCCGTTGGGAGGTACACAATGTCTGGTGCTCTCTCTTTTTGTGATGTTAACAGTTGTTGATTAACAGTGTCTAGATTAGCAAAACATCTTAAAAATGCTTTCCCAGCTCTTAATTCTTCCTGCATTGCAAATGTTCCCAGTTGCATGTGTTACTGGTCAGCCCAGGCTGCCATAACAAAATGCCATAGACCAAATGTATTAAGCAACAGAAATTAGTTCTTTCGGTTCTGGAGGCTAGAATCCCAAGATGCAGATATGTTGTTTCTTGGTTGCTCTCTGTGGTGTGTTAGTGGCTGTCTTCTTCCTGCATTTTCATATAGCCTTCCTTCTGTATGGATCTGTGTCCTCATCTCCTTGGGACCCCAGTCATATTGGATCAGAGCCCACCCATATGACCTCATCTTATGTTAATTACTTCTTTAAAGACTAACTGTGGTTATATTTGGAGGTACTGGGAGGACATATAAATTTTGGGAGGACACAATTCATTCCATAACACAAACCACTCCTTATTCTTCCTCCTCTGTTCTAGTAGGAAACCACCCTATGCTTCATTACCATAGGCTTCAGAGCCTCATTCTGAGCCCAGGAGGGTGAATTATGGTTGATCCAAGCCATATGGTGGTCCTATTCTCCTTGCCCAGAAATGATTTAAATATGAGTATAATATGCAGTTCTGGCCAAAGAGATGTGAGAGTCTCCTGGGAATTTCTGAAACTTATTTTACTCACTTAGTAAAAAGATGACACATGGAAGAAATGGAGCTGCTTCTGCTGAAACACAAGGGGAACAGGTTGAGCTGACTGGCTGACAAAACACTCAAATTGACCTGGATGGCAGAGCACCGGGGTAAAGTCCTGGAAGGGACTGTGGAGCTTAGATTTCTGTTGCTATTTTCAGATGCGTCCTAAGTAGTATATCCCTAAACTCCCACACCTTCAACAACCCCAAATCCAGCTGCGCTATGCTTCCCTCCTTCCCTCCCCTTCAGACCTCCCCTTCCCTTCCAAGAGTCATTTCTTTTTATACTATTAGTGATTTTCCCCCCTGTCCACTCTTATTTTCCAACCTCTCCTAGAAACTCTTTATCTTCTGTTTTCCCCAGGCTGAAGAAAAACATTGTGAATACTAACAATTAGGAATTTTGCCTGTCTTCATATATATATTTTTTTCTTTTTCCTTGCACCTCATGATTATGCCAGTATCTTTGGGTGGTTGGGATGCTCTTCAGAAAACAAAGGGCTTCCCAGGTTGAGCAGTGGCAAAGAATCTGCCTACCAATGCAGGAGCCCCAGGAGATGTGGGTTTGATCCCTGGGTCAGGAAGATCCCTTGGGGTAGGAAATGGCAACCCACTGCAGTATTCTTGCCTAGAAAATTCCATGGACAGAGAAGCCTGGCGGGCTACAGTCCACGGGGTTACAAAGAGTCGGACACGACTGAGTATACACGCATCCATCATCCTCAGAAAACAAAATCTGCAGTCATACTCTCTATTCTTGGAAGCATCCTTTGTACTGGCTAAGAGATGAATCTGCTTCTTGTCTGGGTAAACAGGATTTTCTCTTCACCTTGGAGCTCACGGCAAAGTTAAAGTGTTCTTCTTGCTCATCCTGTGGTAGCTTTTTGCAAAGAAAAGTTAGAGAGCAACTTTAGATCATCTTCCTAAATAGATTTCACAAGAAAAAAGCCATACTGTCTTGACAATAAAGCTTTCACTCTTGTTATTAAATTCTGTGTTCAGTAAATTGTCATTCATGTCTCTTTCAGTGTTGACTTATGTAACTAAGCGTATTAGAGGTAGAGTGACCATAATTTGTCATTCAAATCAGAGCACACTTCTGAAAATGAAAGGAAATGGGTCGACAAGCATAAGCCAGATCTCCCAGCCTATTGTGATATGTGGTCACTCCAATTAAAATGTGGAAAGGCATTCGTAAGTTTCCTGTGTAGAAGTGTATAAAGGGCTGCCAAGCAAATATTTTAGGGACATAGTAATTAGTCCTAGAGCTCAGTGGTAAAGAACCTGTCTGTAATGCAGGAGCCACATGAGACTTAGGTTCCATCTCTGCATTGGGAAGATCCCCTGGAGGAGGGCATGGCAACCCACTCTAGTATTCTTGCCTGGAGAATCCCATGGACAGAGGAGCCTGGTGGGATACAGTCCATAGGGTCACAAAGAGTTGAATGCGCAATTAGTCCTAACAGTTGCCCTGCAAGTCCAAATTCTCAAATAACTGTAGCTCCCAGGAATATCAGTGATAATATCAGTGATATCAGGAGTATCACTGGGTTGCCATTTCCTTCTCAGGGGATCTCCCCAGCCCAGGGATCGAACCTGGGTGTCCTGCATTATAGGCAGATTCTTCATCAACTGAGCCACCAGGGAAGCCCAAGGAATATCAGTGGGATCTTCAAAATAATAATACACAAGAATTGCATAAAAGTATTCCTCAGTTTTTAAAACCCTGGGAATAAGTAAGTTTCTGATCCAAGGCACTTTTCAAACATTCATTTGTCCACAGAGCATCTGTGATGGGGCATCTTCAGTATCCAGTCCTTCTCAGCAGGTTTTCATATCAGGGAAGATCAGTGAGCAGTGGAGACACAATTAGGAGTTTACAAGATGTTTTGTTTAAACTGCGCTAAGGGCACAACATCTGCTGGATCATGGAAAAAGCAAGAGAGTTCCAGAAAAACATCTATTTTTGCTTTATTGGCTATGCCAAAGCCTTTGACTGTGTGGATCACAATAACTGTGGAAAATTCTGAAAGA
>SJXQ01013090.1:0-108032 GCA_006408695.1 Aepyceros melampus | reverse complement strand
AGGTGTTTGGCAAGCGCAGTCACGCGGCTTATTGCCTGTTCCTGCTGCTCAGTTTTCTGGGTGTAGCCCTGGTACCTTTTTTCAGGCAAATTTTGACTGCCCAGCACCCCAAGAAGTCTTAGTTAGCAAAGAAGCCTGCTTGCAGTTTGGTCAGTAAAGTTTCTTCGGGGCTGCGATTGCCACGCTCCAGCCCTTACAGCTCTGGCTGCCTGTCACCAGCGGGGGATGGTCTGCAGCCGGCTATTTCTGTTCCATCCTTTGTTCTGTGCGCGGTCCTGGCGGTGTCTTATGTTAGAGCTTTTTGCGTGGTAACTGTCCCACAGTCTGGTGTGCTAGCCCAAGTTAGTTCGCTCTGGTTACGCGCAGGCATTTCCGCCGATTCTTAAGAAGCGCTGCAGCCCACGCCTTCCACGCCTCCGTGCCCAGCCCCCACTTGCTAGTGGTGGATGCAGGCGTCTGCTCTGCTTCTCCGCTGGGGGAGTTACCGTTGGGCTCGTAATCTGTTGGTCTTAATCACCCATTTGATTTTCTTCCCTGTTTTGTTGTCCTCTCTGCTTCCTTCCAAGACTTGCCACAGATTCGGCAGTGAGAGTGTTTCCCGGCGTTTGGAAACTTCTCTCTTTTTAAAACTCTCTTCCCGGGACAGGACTCCCTTCCCAGGATGGAGCTCCCTCCCTACCTCCTTTGTTTCTTTTTTAGTCTTTTGTATTTTTCCTACCTGTTTTTGAAGACAATGTTCTGCTTTTCTGGATGCCTGATGTCCTCTGCCAGCATTCAGAAGTTGCCCTGTAGGTTTTACTCAGCGTTGAGATGTTCTTTTGATGAATTTGTGGGGGAGAAAGTGGTCTCCTTGTCCTATTCCTCCGCCATCTTAGGCGCCCTCCTCTACTTCTTTACCTTTAGAGCCACCCTTTTACTGTAAATCCCCATAAAACAAATGTGAAAGTGTTAGTTGCTCATTTGTGTCTGACTCTGGTGACCCCATTGACTGTAGCATGCCAGATTCCTCTTGTCCATAGGATTCTACAGGCAAGAATACTGGAGTGGTGCCATTCTCTTCTCCATGGGGTCTTTCTCAACCATGGTCAAACCCAGGTCTCCCGCATTGCAGGCAGTTTCTTTACCATCTGAGCCATCAGGGAAGGCCATAAGGAAATATTAAAGATTAATCACACTAGTAAAGTAATGCTCAAAATTCTCCAAGCCAGGCTTCAGCAGTACATGAACTGTGAAATTCCAGATGTTCAAGCTGGTTTTAGAAAAGGCAGAGGAACCAGAGATCAAATTGCCAACATCCATTGGATCATAGAAAAAGCAAGAGAGTTCCAGAAAAACATCTATTTCTGCTTTATTCACTATGCCAAATCCTTTGATTTGTGTGGATCATAACAAACTATGGAAAATTCTTAAAGACATGGGAATACAAGACCACCTGACCTGCCTCTTGAGAAATCTGTATGCAGGTCAGGAAGCAACAGTCAGAGCTGGACGTGGAACAACAGACTGGTTCCAAATAGGGAAAGGAGTACATCAAGGCTGTATATTGTCACCCTGCTTATTTAACTTCTATGCAGAGTACATCATGAGAAATGCTGGGCTGGGTGAAGCACAAGCTGGAATCAAGGATGCTGGGAGAAATATCAATAATCTCAGATATGCAGATGACAACACCCTATGGCAGAAAGTGAAGAAGAACTAAAGAGCTTCTTGATTGAAAGTGAAAGAGGAGAGTGAAAAAGTTTAAAGTGAAGTCGCTCAGTTGTGTCCGACTCTTTGCGACCCCATGGACTATACTTACCAAGCTCCTTGGTCCATGGAATTTTCCAGGCAAGAGTACTGGAGAGGTTGCCATTTACTTCTCCAGGGGATCTTCCTGACATAGGGATTGAACCTGCGTCTCCCGCACTGCAGGCAGATGCTTTAATACTCTGAGCCAAAAAAATTGGGTTAAAACTTAACATTCAGAAAACTAAGATCGTGGCATCTAGTCCCATCACTGCATGGCAAATAGATGGGGAAACAATGCAAACAGTGAGAGACCTTATTTTGGGGGGCTCCAAAATCACTGCAGATGGTGACTTCAGCCATGAAATTAAAAGATGCTTACTTCTTGGAAGGAAATTTATGACCAACCTAGACAGCATATTAAAAAGCAGAGACATTACTTTGCCAACAAAGGTCCATCTCGCCAAGGCTATGGTTTTTGCAGTGGTCATGTATGGATGTGAGAGTTGGACTGTAAAGAAAGCTGAGTGCTGAAGAATTGATGCTTTTGAACTGTGGTATTAGAGAAGCCTCTTGAGAGTCCCTTGGACTGAAAGGAGATCCAACCAATCCATCCTCAAGGAAATCAGTCCTGGGTGTTCATTGGAAGGACTGATGTTGAAGCTGAAACTCCAATACTTTAGCCACCTGATGCAAAGAGCTGACTCATTTGAAAAGACCGTGATGCTGGGAAAGATTGAAAGTAGGAGGAGAAGAGGACGATGACAGAGGATGAGATGGTTGGATGGCATCATTGACTCAATGGACATGATTCTGAATAAACTCCAGGAGTTGGTGATGGATAGGGAGGACTGGCGTGATGCAGTCCATGGGGTCACAAAGAGTCGGACACGACTGAGCCACTGAACTGGACTGAACTGAGGTCATGGGGTGGGGCCTTAATCAGACAGGATGGTTGACCTTATTAGAAGAGGAAGAGGCATGAAAGAGCTCTCTTTCTTTCTCTTTCTCTCTCTCTGCAGGTGCACAGAAGAAAAGCCATCTGAGGAACAACATTAAGGCAGTCACCTGTATGCCAGGATGAGAGGCCCCAAAAACTACCTCTGAGAGCAACACCTTAACCCTGGCCTCCCAGCCTTCAGAACTATGAGAACATGTGCTGCTACTGTTTGAGCCACTCAGTCTATGATACGCTGTTAAGGCAATCCAAGTGGATGAATGCATCTTCTATTTCTGATAATCTACTGAAAAATGCAGGAATGAAGGGTTTACTAGCTCAAAGGTGACTGACATACCCTAGAATTGAAATGATTACTGTCTAAGAATTTGCATTGGGTTAGCTGCTTGCCTTCTTTTAAAGGAGTCCTTTGAAATAATTAATAACCAAATATGGGTTAAGAAAAGAAAAAAAGGAAACACTTCTATAACCAAATGAAGAGAAAATATAGTTTCCACAAACTTCTCTTTTCATCACAATTACTTTTCCGACAAGGGCCCAAACTTTTGCACTAATGCTAATCAAATAGGCCACAAAGAGAATGAAGAGTCAAGTCGATAAATGAAGATTCATTAAGGTAGAATAAAGCAAATGTTGTCAGTTATAAATATGTATTACATAGACTATTTGCAGAAAGCATGTGAAGGTGATATCAAAAGCTCAGCCTTTCTGTACACCAGCACTGAATTGAATGTCGAAGACAGAGTTTTGGGTGGAGTAGAAAAGAATAGCTTTATTGCTTTACCAGATAAAAGGGAACATAGCAGACTGCTGCCTCAAAAAAACACCGTGTGTCCCAACCAGGGAGGATATGATGGGCAATTTTATAGCAACAGTTCAAGGGTGAGGTTGCTAACAAGATTAGGGTATGTGCAGGGTCTCAGGACTTGCCAGGTGACATTAGTGGTAAAGAACCTGCCTGCCTGCCAATGCAGGGGATGGAAGAGACCCGGGGTTGATCATGGGGTCAGGAAGACCCCCCTGGAGGAGGGCATAGCAACATACTCCAGTATTTTTGCCTAGGAAATCCCATAGATGGAGGAGTTTGGCAGGCTACAGTCTGTGGGGTCACAAAGAGCTGGACTCAGCAACTAAACAGCAATAGAAGCAGGGGCTTGGCATCTGCCTCTGCAGGGATTGAATCCTGTTCTTCTGCAGCTGCTGACCTGCAACAAGCCCTGAAGAAAGTTCAGCGTGGAGAATGAGGCACTTTGTACTCCAGGAAACCTGGTGGAACAGGTCTTTAGATGGTTAGATTCTTTTTAGGAACTGATGTTATGAGTCTAATCCTTGCATCTGCTCATATCTAGAAAAGCACTAAATCCCTTCATGATGATTTCCACTCCTTTTGTAAGCTATATGCTTGATTGTATGAACTCCTCCTTCACCAATATCACATATATTGACCGTTCCCTCTGCCTCTTTGGAGCAGTTTCTCAGAGCTCTCTGAGGTGCTGTCTCCCAAGCTACAGTCCTCATTTTACCCCAAATAAAATTTAACTCACAACTGTCACATCATACATCTTTTATAAGTTGACAAGGATAAGAGACACAATGTAGGTGAAAGATTCTAACGCAGTGCTCAGCCCAAAGTAGGAAGCAGTTACTGAATAAATGATGACTATTGAATGACCTCAATTGAAATGCTGATATTCTGGATTCTAAACTTCTAGAGGCTTTAAAGAGATGATCTAGGGCTTTTGCAAATGCCCTTGGTTTGGTGAATATAGAACTCCCAGAATGTATTCCAAATGCAATTCTATTTTTCTACCAGCCCTGCCCCAGTATCATTTTTTTCCCCATGGGCAAGTTACTTTTCTATGTCCCTAGATGAAAAGTTTGGCACATCCCATAGTTTTTCTGCTTATTCTTAGGTAACGGACAGTCACGTGATCATGAGTCTAACAACACAAACACTGCTTTTTCTTGGTAATTGGAATGCATCTGTTTCTAGATATTAACCAACCTTTTTCAATCTTCCATTCAAAGCATTCCTTTTCTTTCCTTGGGTGTGTAGTTGATTGTAGTCTTCCTTCAAGGTTGGTTTCTTTTATCTCTCGCTCACCTCCTTTCCAATATAGCAATTTACACCATTTTGTTCCCCTAGCTGGGGACTAGGGAACCAAGAGATGAAGGGTAAGGCAAGCCTTTCATGGCTGTGCTCCACCAAGCTCTGCATCTGGTCAATGCTGAGTTGCCAGTCTCTGGGATCTTCAATGGATTCTTTAGAGCTTGGGTGCTAAGTCACTTCAGTCATGTCTGACTCTTTGCAACTCCATGGACTGTAGCCCACTAGGCTCCTCTATCCATGGGATTCTCCAGGTACTAGAGCAGGTTGCCATTTCCTTCTCCAGGGGATCTTCCTGATCCAGGGACTGAAACTGCATCTCCTACATTGCAGGCAGATTCTTTACTGCTGAGCCACTGGGGAACTTCAGCTTTTTCACAATTGCATGGAACATACAGAAAAGTGTCTTAGAGCTCCATCTTAAGTACTTCAGTTAAATGTTATCATCTGTCTCATACCAGCTCCCCATCCTGCTTTGTAGGGGAGAACTCAGCAATTCAACACCTCTTTCTAAAGGAAATGTCACAAATCTTTTTTCTTTCTCTACTGACCGACTTTGCTTATATTCTTGATCCCTTGGAAGGATCCATGATTTATGGAGCTTTGTTTCAGTCATCCCTTAAAAATATGAGTGATGCTCATAGTAGTGCTTTCATGGAAACTTCAGTATTTACGTTCTGTTCCACAAACAATAAATAGATATCTATCAGACCATAAAAATTTAATCCCTCAGAGGGAGCTGTCCATTATTTGTAACTTTTTATATAATGGGGATCAGCAGAGATTTTTATTTGTAAAGAGCTTCACTGTTAAGAAGATTGGTAAAGGATTGCATTAGTGAAACCGCTTTGATCAGGAATTTCTCCATATTTCTAATTGAATGACTATTTCTCATTTAATAAAATATAAGCCTGTTATGTAAACTGAACCAGCTTCCTGGCAGGTATAGCTATCACCATGGCTCTTGTTGAAACCAGCATTAAAGCAACCAAAAGGTCCTGTAGGAATCCCTGGCTTTTCAGATCTTGACAAAAAACTTGATCGCCTTGGACTCCACAGTGCTTATTCCCATCATCTCACTTCCTGTTTTATTGTTTAGTAATTTTATTGACAATATGAGAGTTGAGGACAGGGAGAGAGGGGTCACAAGGAGAGATCTCATGAAGAAACAAGCAAGAGGCAACGTGTGTTTTTTTCCCAACAGGGCTTTCATTGTTCATTGTGGTTCCTTCGTTTACTGTATCTCAGACAAAACCATGACAACTGTATTTGTCTCTATTTTCTCTCCTCTTGATGCTCTGGCTCCATCTGTTCAGTATTCAACAATGAATTCAATGTTTTTTTTTTTTTCTCTTTTTTCATTATAAACAAAAGTACACTTATGTGAGTTGATTTTTTTTTTAAGTAAAAGAAAATAAAAATTGACAGGTGAAAAGAAACAAGAAACAAGCAGCTTTCTGACACCACACAAAACCACTCCTTCCTTTTCCCTCCTCCCTTCTACAGAATAATTAGCAATTTTCCCTCCCCAGCATTTTTAGATCAAGTCTAGCCAAAGACCCTCTTGGGGTGACACTTTGTATGCAATATTAATATTTTTGTATTAATTATAACATGTTTTTAGAATACTTTGTAGTTTACAAAACGCATTAAAATCCTCATGGCCTCTTGCTACTCTTCCCTGGTGGCTTAGTGGTAAAGAATCCACCTGCCAATGAAGAAGACGTGGATTTGACCCCTGGGTTGGGAAGATCTCCTGGAGAAGGAAATGGCAACCCACTCCAGTATTCTTGCCTGGGAAATCCCATGGACAGAGGAGCCTGATGGGCTTTAGTCTACGGGGTCACAAAGAGTCAGACACCATTTAGTGACTACACAAAATAAAAAAATACATATTATGGGCATTGTTACTTGCACATTACAAGCCTAGATATTGTTAAAGATACACTACTTTTGCTACTAAAATTTATGATCTAGATGTAGTCTGACATACAAATAATAAACTATGAGAAAAAGACAAATTTAAAAAATATGTATATTTGAAAATTGCTGAGAGAGTAGACCTTAAAAGCTCTCAATGTAAGTAAAAATCTGTTAGTAACTATGTATAGTGTGGATTGGGCTTCCCAGGTGGTGCTAGTGGTAAAGACCCTACCTGCCGGTGTTGGAGACATGACACGTGGGTTTGATTCCTGGGTCCAGGAGACCCCTTGGAGGAGGGCATGACAACTCATTCCAGTATCCCTTGGACAGAGGAGCATGGCAGGCTACATTCATAGAGCTGCAAGGAGTTGGACGTGACTGAAGCGACTTAAGCATACATGCATGCATGGTGATGTATGTTAACTAGACTTATTGTGGTGATCATTTTGGAATATATACAAACACTGACTTATTATACACATGAAACGAACATAATGTTATATGTCAACTATGCCTCAGTAGAAATGCATAAGATAGTATCATGTAGCATAGAGTTGATAGCAATTACTTTGGATTTGATAAACCACAATAAGACTTTAGGAAAGAGAAAATATTTGGGTTGACTACTAAATGAAAAAGATAGAATTTTGTCTAACTAAGGAAGAAAAGAGAAGTTTAGATAGATAGATGGGCAAGATTACATATGTATTAATACCTGGGAGAGCATGTAACTTGTTTAGAACAATTTTTGGAAGTTGAGCTTGCTTTAAATTTTATGTTGATTACATATTGTAATAAGGATTAGCTGTATTGTACCAAATAAAGCAAAATATCAAAGTTAATGTAGCTTTTGTTACTTGAAAAATGTGATTATTATAATCTTTAAAATTATATATGTAGCTTGCATTTTGTTTCTTTTGGACAGAGATGCTTTAGACCATTACATGAGAAAAGAAAATGAATTCCAATCTTTTTATAGCCATTATATTTTTCTTTATTTTTTTCAAAGCTAATCATATTTTAAAATAAGTGCAGTGTTTTTACGTTTTTTTCTTTGTGTTTGATGTTCTTCAAAGTTTTCACTGTAATTTGGCTAGGTGTAGATTTATTTTTATTTATTCTGTAGAAGATTTGGTGGGCTTCTTCTAATGTGTCTTTCTGAAATTCTGGAAAATTCTTTTCAATTAGGTCTTTGAATAAGAATTCTTCCTTATCTCTACTTTTTCCTATTAAGAATGTTTCTTTGATGTATTATACCTTTTTAAATTCTCTAGACTACAAGTATCTTAGTTATTATTTTCTATCTTTTCTTCTATGTATTGAATTATGGATGATTTTCTCAGGTTTTACTTTCAGTTGATTAATTTTATCTTTGTACTATTAAATCCTTCCATGATATTTTAATTTTACTGAGATACTATTGTTTGTTGATGGAATTCACTTAGATTCTTAAAATTGTTATTATTTTTCACACTGTCCTATATTTGCCTTTGGTTTCTGTTCTTTAAGCATTTTAAACATAATACTTTCAAAGCTTCTTTCTTATTGCTTACTATTTTTAATTTTTAGGCTGCACATTCTTTCATGTACTTGCATTTTTAATTGTTTCTGATTATACTTCATTTCCTCATGCTACTTGAAATATTTGGTTATGAACCCAGATTCAGCAATGGCCATTTCCATGGAAGTGATAACTGAAAATCTTGTCTATAGAAATAGCATGCAATGCCAAAGAATGCTCAAACTACCGCACAATGGCACTCATCTCACACGCTAGTAAAGTAATGCTCAAAATTCTGCAAGGGGTACCAGAAAAACATCTATTTCTGCTTTATTGACTATACCAAAGCCTTTGACTGTATGGATCATAACAAACTGTGGAAAAGTGTGAAAGAGATGGGAATACAAGACCACCTGACCTGCCTCTTGAGAAACTTGTATGCAGGTCAGGAAGCAACAGTTAGAACTGGACATGGAACAAGAGACTGTTTCCAAAAAGGAAAAGGAGTATATCAAGGCTGTATATTGTCACCCTGCTTATTTAGCTTCTATGCAGAGTACATAATGAGAAGCACTGGGCTGGAAGAAGCACAAGCTGGAATCAAGATTGCTGGGAGAAATATCAATAACCTCAGATATGCATATGACACCACCCTTATGACAGAAAGTGAAAAAGAACTAAAAATCCTCTTGATGAAAGTGAAAGAGGAGAGTGGAAAAGTTGGCTTAAAGCTAACATTCAGAAAATGAAGATCATGGCATCTGGTCCCATCACTTTGTGGCAAATAGATGGGGAAACAGTGTCAGACTTTATTTTTTTGGGCTCCAAAATCACTGCAGATGGTGACTGCAGCCATGAAATTAAAAGATGCTTCCTCCTTGGAAGAAAAGTTATGACCAACCTAGATAGCATATTCAAAAGCAGAGACATTACTTTGCCAACAAAGGTGTGTCTAGTCAAGGCTATGGTTTTTCCAGTGGTCATGTATGGATGTGAGAGTTGGACTGTGAAGAAAGCTGAGTGCTGAAGAATTGATGCTTCTGAACTGTGGTGTTGGAGAAGACTCCTGAGAGTCCCTTGGACTGCAAGGAGATCCAACCAATCCATTCTAAAGGAGATCAGTCCTGGGTGTTGTTTGGAAGGACTGATGCTAGAGCTGAAACTCCAGTACTTTGGCTACCTCATGCAAAGTGTTGAGTCATTGGAAAAGACTCTGATGCTGGGAGGGATTGAGGGCAGGAGGAGAAAGGGACGACAGAGGATGAGATGGCTGGATGATATCACCAACTCGATGGACAGGAGTTAGGATGAACTCTGGGAGTTGGTGATGGACAGGGAGGCCTGGCGTGTTGCATTTCATGGGGTTGCAAAGAGTCGGACACGACTGAGTGACTGAACTGAACCGAACCGATGATCTTGTATGGGCCTCTGATAAAATCTGGATCAGTTTTTGATGTGAATTTGTTGTCTTGGAAGTCATGTAAATTCACGTCATAGTCCTGAAAATGGCTTTGGTCGGGATTTGGACTCTTTTTCTGAACATGGGCCCGAATGGATGGAGGATTTCCTTGTCACACGTCCTTCAGTGCCGAGTTCTTGTAGTCCTTCTACAGATAGGCTAAGGCTTTGTGACTTTCAGCTCATGAAAAGAAGGTAGCTCTTCAGTGCAGCTCTTAAAGTTACAGCCTAGACTCCTCTCTTTTTCTAGCACCTGAGGATCTTCCTTTCTTGGTGTAAAGGTTGGTTATGTTTCCAGAACTTGAATTATGTTTTATTCAACTTTCTCAAGTTGTTTGAATCAGTGGGGTATGTATATCTCTCCATCATTCCAGAAGTATCCTGGTTGATGATATTTACTATTTTTTCAGTAACCACAGTGAAGTCTTTCATGACTTTGCAATGGGTTAATCATAAATTGGAAAACAAATGAACAGATTTACATTGTTTACATTAATAATATAAATGTAACAGATTTACAATAATTTACATTATTATAACTGTGCAATTTCATATTTACTTAAAACTATTTGGTGAAGTCAGTATTTATTTCTTTTTGAATGTAAGATCATTGACCCTATTTTATCAGAGGATAATTATTCTATTATTAAGCTTGAATACAGACAGATATAGCCTTACATCCTGGTCTTGGCCTTTGAAACTTTGTTAGAGATGATTCTTCATGGGTTTCTCATGGTTCTGAAGGTCTTAAGAGATACTGCTTATCCTTTTCATCTCTATTATTTTTTCAAGCATGTATAGTGTTTCACCTTGGAAGGCAGAGATGTCGTCTCCTTCTGGATCAAATGGCAGGCATGTCTACTGCCCACTATAAAAGACTGGGATTCCCTAAGCTCTGGGTTCCTCTCAAGTAATATGTCCAACTCCTTGTGTAGGCATCTGGATGTCACCCCTGAGGGACTTGGGCACAAAAGGGTCTGACCCAAATATGCAGATGTTCATCTTGCTTGATTTGCCTTGGTTAATGAAATCATTTATCTCTGACCTAAAGAGTCTCACGTCTTCTGCCAACATCCATGAACCTTGACAAGTTAACGTGTCAACTTATAAGTTAGCTTTCCAGTTCTTCACAGAGATTTACAAGAAGTTATGCTAGGAGGGTTTTTGTTTGGTCGGGGTTGGGGGAGGGATTTAACTTAAAAAGAAAGGAACAGATTTTGGCACAACTTCTCACTTTTCTACCTCCTGCCGCCTGCCTATTCCAAGCCTGGATGTGAAGTCTGGAGCAGTGGTGTCTACCTTGAGATCATTAGGTAGAGTGGATTCTGATATCACTGAGTCATTTAACAAATGCCAGCAGCTTCTCAATACTTTGCAATCATGTTAAAAGAAAAGAAAGTGAAGTGAATGAAAACAAATTCTCAAGTCAACAGAAACCAAGACCAAATCGGCTACTGTTAGCTAGATCTTATATTTCTTTGACCGACACCTTTGGTACTATTCCCATTGATCATTTCCCTGAGAAATTGATGTTTATTCTGTATAAAATATTGTGCTAGGTGTTCAGAAGGGTAAGAAATGTTCATTATTATCCTGCCCTTGAGGAGGATATGGCTTTTTGGGGAAAATGGTAATTAGCAAAATGAGGTGGTGCTATAAATTTCCGAGAGAGTGGAACAGGTAATAAACGTTATTGGAACTGAGGGGAAAGAGCCTGGCTGAACTTTACATGCTTGGAGGCCTGCCCAAACCACAGAGTGCAGGGGAGCCATTTCCTCAGGTGTCAGATGAGAGCGCTGACTAGCATCAGATGTTTTGGAACTGTAGTTTTAATAGCAGAAATATTTTATTAATGGACATTTACAAAGACCTTCAATCTATAAACTAGACGAGATTCTGTGAAGCATAAACCCAGAGTCAGATCACTGGATGCTGTGTCCTCATACCTTCCAAAGTCCAAAAGGCACCTCTCTGAAGCCCTAAAGATCATAGAACAGAATTTGAAAATTATCAGGCATGATGACTGCAGAGGTATAAAGCTAAAAGCAATTCATTCCTCAAAGATCAAACTTGTCTGAGCTTCAGTGGGTGGCTATGCTAGCCTTATTAACACAGTGAAAACCTAGCCAGACCCCCGTCCCTGTATCACTTGACCATTTAGCCACAGACAGCAGCCTAAGCAGAACTCACCAGCCTCTAGACACATGTCATTCGAGAATGTGAATGAATCAGTTCAAAATCCATCATCACTAACGAGAAAAACCACTCACAGCTCATTCCTCACTGATTGTGGGTGGGTGACTTAGCCCCATTTAGTAAGGGAGGAGAGTTCTTACTTGTAATCAGCATTTTGAACATCATGAAAGGAAAAATGCTTTTTAGATTAGCTTCTCCCCCACTGGACCCAGAGAGAGAGGCTATTGTGGTCATTAGCTTTTCCGGCATTAAATCTGCTGGGTCTGAGTAGTCCATTTGATTTCAGGTTTATCCTTAAGCCACAGAAATCGAGTTGCTGGGTATTTACTTGGGATTAATGACCAGTTAGGAGAAGCTTTGCTTTATACCATTAACCCGAGCCAGGTGCTAATTTCTCGAACATGCCCTGCAAACAGAGGTCATTATTGCTTTTTGAAAGTGTGAATGCTGCCTTAGAAACCACAGGCTTTATTTAAAGGTGGAGTCATTTTGATTCGTCAACACGGCATATTTCTGGAGAACGATGCCCTGTGTACAGGCCAATCTGACTGCCTGGAAACGTCTCTCCGTGCTCCTGCTGTTCAGCCGATAATCCACTTCTCAACGTGGGACAGCAGGCTGGAAACTTTAGCAGGTTCTATTTTCAGCACCTAAAATCAATGCCCCCCTCCAGCAGCCTAGTCTGTTGCCTCATTATGTCCCCTGCCCCGTGAGCTGAGCTCAGCTTCCCTTTGCAGGAGATTAAAGTGAGTCAGGGAGTATGATAAATGCTTTCAGTCATATCTGCTGTCATTTGAATAATACTAAGTGTCAGGAAGAAATACATCCCCAGCCAGTTTTAACCAACCAACCTGCATTGATACTCTTCTTCCCCTTGGTGTAGGAAGAAGCAGTGACCTGGAAACCAGGAATCACCTCCTTCCCTCTCCCCTTCCCCAGCAGAAAAGCAAGTTTTGTTTATAAGTTCTCAGGCTGGGTTGAACATTCTCTCTGAAAAGGTCCTCTTTTCATTCATCTAGCAAAATCCAGAAGTTTCTCCTAGTTTGGGGAGGGGCATTTTCTCTACTTACCAGGAAAGAAAGTGTGTCCATTTTGCCAGAAACTTCCAAGCTTTGGGAAAAGCACATCAACATCTTTGGACTAAATCTCGTTCTGTTTGTGTGTGTGATGTGTGTGCTTCTTAATTCTTATTGAGGTGTAGTTGATTTACAGTGTTAGTTTCATGTGTACAGCAAAGCGATTCAGTTACACACACATATATGCATGGAAAGTATAAATGGACTCTTTGTGACCCCATGGACCATTCCCCTCCACGCTCCTCTGTTCATGGAATTCTCCAGGCAAGAATACTGGGGAGTGTAGCCATTCCCTTCTCCCGGGGATCTTCCCAATCCAGGGATTGAATCCAGGTTTCCCACATTGCAGGCAGATTCTTTGCCGTCTGAGCCCCCAGGGAAGCCCATATATATGAGAATCTTTTTCAGATTCGTCTCCGTTATTGGCTATTACAAGTTTCCCCGTGCTATATAGTATATTCCTTGTTGGTTATCTATTTTCAATCTGTACGTGTTTCAATTACCCTCAGTGAATATGCCTACTCATCCTTCAGGTTTTCTACTGATGAAATAGAAGGGAACAAAGAGGTGATGAAAAGCATCATTGGATGAAGGAGTAGGGTATAAGGCATGAGTCCTGGTCCTTCCTCTCAAGTCACACAGGCTGTGACTACCTACACCAACACTGGTGTGGCCAGAACCGGCTTCAGCAGCACTAAATCAGGCTTAGCTGCTTTTCAGGGGCCCCAGGGGCCCTTTAGAGGCTATTTGCCATCCAGGTGAGTTCCCCTTCATTCATCTTTCAGTGAGCCAGGGTCCTCAACTCTGTCCCTCTCCCTGTTGAGACCAGATCTCAGGAAGGGATTTGATGGATTTGCTCTTGGTGGAATATTAATGGCAATAGGAGACTAGCACACCTTAAGTGTGGATTGTTTGGATCCATCTGGGCATTGAAAATCTGAATGCTCTCAGACAGTGCCATCAGGCATTCTCGGAATCCAAGGATGAGCGCCCAAGGGCTCCGTCGTGTGTGCTCATAAACTGTAGCACTGAGGAAAGAAAGCCCAGATTTGTAACTTTCGCTGAGTTCACTAGGATAGCTATTCCCATAATGGCTGAGTTCAAGCTACCAACTCAAGGCACTGAATTTGGAGCCAGAAAGAGATTCATATAATCAGCTCCTGTGAGCCACTCTAACTCTTTTCCTGGCCCTTTTTTAAGGGATTCGCACAGTGTGGATTTTGCATTTTTCTTTATAGCTTTCTGATTTTGCTGGAAGTAAGATAGAGTAGTATTAAGGGTTAGACTGAGAAAATTCACTTTGAATCCTGGATCTCTCCATTACTTACAAACTTTATGGTTTTGGACAATTTAACATCACCGAGCCTTTATTTCCTTGACTATAAAAATAAGGATAATATATATCTCTCAGAGGTGCTCTGAGAATGAAATCATATGAAAGATGTGAAAGAAGCTAGCACATGTTAGTGGCTCAAAAAAATGGTTTTCAAATCTGCTTTTCTGGAAAGAAGTCTCATGTCTATATTTATTTACTTCTGTTTAATCTTATTTTAGTGAAAGAAGTAGAAAACAGTAATCACGGAGGACATATGTGAGAGTGGCCGCTGCTTCCACATAAGGAGACTGGATCCTTTCTCTGATTTTCCTTTTCTGGCTCCTATTCTAGTGCTTGGTGAATCCTTTGCTGTGGAACTCGGTCATGAACAAACATCCTCTCACTTTTTTTCTTGGTAATTTTTGGCCACACTCCATGGCATACGGCCTTCCCTGGTGGCTCCATAGTAAAGAGTCCACCTGCAATGCAGGAGCCGCAGGAGACGTGGGTTCGATCCTTGGTTTGGGAAGATCCCCTAGAGGAGGAAATGGTACCCTACTCCAGTATTCTTGCCTGGGAAATTCCATGAACAGAAGGCTACAGTTCATGGGATCGCAAAGAAATGGACACGACTGAAGAGATGGAGTACTCAGGCTTGCCATGGCATACAGGACCTTAGTTTCTCAGCCAGGGATTGGACCCACGCCTCCTGCACACAAGGCAGATCTTAACCACTGCATCACCAGGGAAGTCCCAGCATCTTCCCAGTTTTGAATGGTGATACATATATCTGATTCATATGCTCCTTCTTGCCTGAGAGCAGCGTGTATATTCAGTTCAGTTCAGTTCATTTCAGTCGCTCAGTCATGTCCGACTCTTTGCGACCCTGTGAATCACAGCACACCAGGCCTCCTTGTCTCTCACCAACTCCTGGAGTTCACTCAAACGCACGTCCATTGAGTTGGTGATGCCATACAGCCATCTCATCCTCTGTCATCCCCTTCTCCTCCTGCCTCCAATCCCTCTAAACATCAGAGTCTTTTCCAATGAGTCAATTCTTTGCATGAGGTGGCCAAAGTACTGGAGTTTCAGCTTCAGCATCAGTCCCTCCAAAGAACACCCAGGACTGATCTCCTTTAGAATGGACTAGTTGAATNATCCCTTCATTCTGTCTGGAGTTATTTCTCCACTGATCTCCAGTAGCATATTGGGCACCTAATGACCTGGGGAGTTTCTCTTTTGGTATCCTATCATTTTGCCTTTTCATACTGTTCATGGGGTTCTCAAGGCAAGAATACTGAAGTGGCTTGCCATTCCCTTCTTCAGTGGACCACATTCTGTAATACCTCTCCACCATGACCCACCCATCTTGGGTTGCCCCGCAGGCATGGGTTGGTTTCATTGAGTTAGACAAGGGTGTGGTCCTAGTGTGATTAGATTGACTAGTTTTCTGTGAGTATGGTTTCAGTGTGTCTGCCCTCTGATTCCCTCTTGCAACACCTACCATCTTACTTGGGTTTCTCTTACCTTGGGCGTGGGGTATCTCTTCACGGCTGCTCCAGCAAAGCACAGCCACTGCTCCTTACCTTGGACGAGGGGTATCTCCTTACCGCCAGGGTTCCTGACCTTCAACGTAGGATAGCTCCTCCTGTGCCTGCCCAGCCACCACTCCTCGGGTTGCTCCTCCCGGCCGCCGGCCCTGGCCTCGGGCATGGGTGGCTCGTCTCAGCTGCCGCTCCTGGCCTCAGGGGCAAGGTGGCTTCTCCCGGCCGCCCCAGACCTCAGACATGGTGTGTCTCCTCCATGCCGCCACTGGCCTCTGACGTGGGGTAGCTCCTCCTGGCCGCTGCCCTGACCTCGGAAGCGGGGTGGTCTCTTCCCGGCCACCACTGACCTCACATACGTGGTGTCTCCTCCCAGCTGCCTTCCCTGATCTCAGACGCGGGGTAGCTCCTCCCAGCCACCACTTACCTCGGACACAGGGTAGCTCCTCTCGGCTGTTCCTGCACCGTCACAACCTGGCACTCTAGGCTGCTGCCCCTGACCTCAGGCATCGGGTACCTCATTCCTGACCTCCACCCTGATCTTCTTTCAGGGTGTGTTGAACGTCAGCTGATGCAGTCACTAGCAACTAATTCTCGTAGAAACTGATGGTGAGCAGCATTCTTTAGTTGGTCCCCTCACTCCTCCTCCCCTCTACCCACTGACCACACCCTGCTGTGGCACTCACCGTATTCAGTTCTCACTGCTATGCATCTACTTCCTATTGTCCCCACTCTTGTGTCCACTCCATGAGAGCAGCGACATGGTCTACCTATCTTCTCTCCCCCCACCAGGAGTCCCTATTGCCTCACTGTGTCCAGCACATGGTAAGGAGGTTGCTGGGCATGTGTGTGTTAAATGGAAATAAAACAAGAATGTTAAGGCCTCCTAAGAGAATGGTATCCAATGACTCTAGACAACCCAACAAAACCCTCTTAAATCCTTTTTTTTTTCTTCTCATATTAAAGTTTACAGAAGGAACTAGTGGTGTGGGTGCATGTACACAATTGAAATACTCCAAAAGAGACTTAGGGTGGGGGAAGCACCCAAGTTAGTAAAGAGCAATTCAGAAAATATGAACTCCCCAAGCATTAGAGTCACATTTTCCCAAAATGTTGACAGGAAAGTAAATAAACAATGAATGAACAGTCACTTATAGTAAGCACTTCAAATCATTTCAATTAATGCTCACATTAACCCTCTGAAATAAACTTTGTTCCCATTTTCCAGACGAGGATATGAACATGAAGATTAAAGAGGTTACATAATCTGTCCATGATTTTACAGAGGATAACTGAGGTATCCAGTGTTCAGATTCAGGTTTCCAAAATCATTCCTTCACATGGCTGCAGAAAGCATCTAGATTGATCTAACTTCAAGGACTCAAGGAATAAACATAACAAATTCTCCTGGTCATGGGCTTCCCAGGTGGCCCTAGTGGTAAAGAACCCGCCTGCTAAGTCAGGAGATGTAAGAGACATGAGTTTGATCCCTAGGTCTGTAAGATTCCCTGGAGGAGGGCATAACAACCCACTCTAGTATTCTTGCCTGGAGAATCCCATGGACAGAGAAGCCTGGAAGGTTTACAGTCCATCAGCTCACAAAGAGTTGGACAGGACTGAAGTAACTTAGTACACACCCACAGCTGGTCATGACTGTTCCTAACTCTGGTTATTCAAACGAATTCCTGGATCAAGAAATCCAATAAGCCTATCCTGAAAGAGGAATCAGCATGATGAGATTAAAAATTTTTGGAAGTATATATCTTTTTCCTGTTTTAAATATCTGTTGCTTTCCACCATAATTTCCATGAACTTCTACTATATAAGTCTCCCTTGCCTTAATCTGTGTCTGTTTCTTCTTGATCAGACCTCTCTGCCTCAAGTAAGTAACCATGAAGTTAGGTCAAACTCCCTCAAAAGAAAACACCAACCACTGTGTCCCTTTTCCTTCTCAGACCTCTTTTCAAATTCACTGTTCACTATTTTAGCTGTATTTTGAATGGATTTTCTTGCTCCCTCCCTTTTCAAATTTCAGGGATAATACATATGAGGTGTCAGCCACAGGCTGATGAATATCAAAAGTGAGCAGAGAACTACTCTCTGATCCCTACATTATCCTGAAAGAGGAATCAGCATGATGAGATTAAAAATTTTTGGAAGTATATATCTTTTTCCTGTTTTAAATATCTGTTGCTTTCCACCATAATTTCCATGAACTTCTACTATATAAGTCTCCCTTGCCTTAATCTGTGTCTGTTTCTTCTTGATCAGACCTCTCTGCCTCAAGTAAGTAACCATGAAGTTAGGTCAAACTCCCTCAAAAGAAAACACCAACCACTGTGTCCCTTTTCCTTCTCAGACCTCTTTTCAAATTCACTGTTCACTATTTTAGCTGTATTTTGAATGGATTTTCTTGCTCCCTCCCTTTTCAAATTTCAGGGATAATACATATGAGGTGTCAGCCACAGGCTGATGAATATCAAAAGTGAGCAGAGAACTACTCTCTGATCCCTACACATCTGTTGGCTTCCCAGGAGGCTCGGTGGTAAAGAATCCGTCTGCAATGCAGGAGGTGTGGGTTCCGTCCCTGGGTCGGGAAGATCCCCTGGAGGAGGGCATGGCAACCCACTCCAGTATGCTTGCCTGGAAAATCCCATGGACAGAGGAGCCTGGCAGGCTACAGTCCGTGGGGTCACAAAGAGCAGGATGGGGCTGAGTAATTAAGCATGCACTCATGCTACACATCTGCCTCCCATGAAGACTCGTGACCAAGGACAGCAGCAGTGCAGTCAGCCTCTAAGCGTGAGCACAGGCCTGCAGAGAAGGTGCAAGACGCAGGAGCCTCGTAACCTGGTCAATTCCGGGACAGAGCCGGAGTTTTTCATTGTTAGGTGCACTGTGCTCAGCTTGTAGCTTCACTTCAGGGAAAAGAAACAAAGCCAAGATCCTCTCAGAGAAAGGCCTTTCAGACCCACAGGTTTCTCCTGGGTGAAAGCCCCAGCATTTGATTACCTCCATGTCTTCAGTTTCCCACTGCTATTCAAAAGCAAAGGTTTAGTCACAAACCCCTAAAGACTGGACTCCTAACACCTTACAGGGATGTCTGCCTTCCATCTGAAAGTGTGCTGGTTTCAGCTTTGGTCCAATGTCTTGCTCCAACCAAGTGACATGAAATAAGTCACTTCCTTTCTCTGAACCTCACTTTCAGGAGAGAAGGCTTAATGATATATTTTTCTCCTACAGGAAATATCAGTAATCTAGTTGAGAGAATGTATAAAGGAAGAGATCTACAAGGAGTTATATCAAGAACTGCCATCCAGGGAGCTGAGAATCTCATGTCAACCTGTCTGCCTTGGCTTCTGCCTCCCGTCTCCCTTCTTGCTTCCCTCCCTTCACATGGTTCCCATCATGTGCCAAGCTCAATGCTTGGAAGTGAGAGAGAATGTTGTATGATTCAAACACACTTCTGCTCTCAGTGAATCTCTGTTCAGTGGGAAAGGTAGCACAAAAGTGAAATAATTAACCGCTACATAAGACATAAAACCAAATTATGTTGTACAAAATGAAGTTGTATAATAGAATTGTTAGACACTAAGAGACAGGCCAGATCGGAAACCTCTTTTAGAGAGGATGGCTGAGTAACATCTCTCTGGAGAAGAGATGCTCAGATTGAAGAAATAAAAAGGTTAAGAAGAACTAGACTTGCAAAAAATGTAACTGGAAGCAGAAGGAAAATGACAGTATTTTCCAGACAGAGGTGAACTCCCCAGGCAGGAAGGAGGATGCTTTGTTCTGAAGCATCTGAGAAAGCACCAGTTTGCCTGTGGTGAGATGGGGCGACATTCACTATCACTCCACTAATTGCTCTTAAGGTCTAGAAAAACTTGGTGCGTTCATATTTTATCACCGATGCTGTAATAGTGGACAATGAGGAGCAAAATGATAGGTCCAATAATATCTCTGATGCAAAGATGTTGAGAGTACCCTGGTCCAGCCCTCACAGGCTGAGGCTGTCCATCATAATACACACCAAAGGGCATGAAAGATAGTACAGCCCAGTGAGATCCTAATGACAAACTTCCTGGAGCTTAATACCAGGCACCACTCCAGGATGTCTTGGCCACGGGAGTGAGCTGAACCCTGAAGGGACTGAATGTGGCTTTGGTACCAATGTGTGTGAAATGTCACTGAGGTTTGCTTAGATGCCTGAGACTGGACAGGCCCCTCTGTGCTACTTCCATCCACTGATTGCAGGGAGGCCATGCTTGCTAGGGCTCTGAGGCCGTGGCTGCAGTAAACACTAAGCACTTCCCAACTCCTGCAGAGTCCTAGCAGGGGAAAATCTTTTTTAAAAAATTTTAAACTTAAGACTTTTATAAACATGTAATAATTCCTAACATCTCTGAACAAGATAGCAAACCCAGAACTCCATTCCCACACACACAGAGCATCCTGCTCAGCTCATACTACACCCAGAACTTCTCTACACTTCTTGCCATCAAGATGTTTAGACTGTAAATAATATCAGAAAGTACCTATTCCTGGTGCACAGCAGCCATTCAGATATCTTAACAAATATGAAAACAGCCCCATCTTAACAAATATGAAAACAGCCCCTAAACATATACTGCCCTCACTTAATCCCCCACTCTCTTGGAAATTTTCCTTTTGTCAAGCCCGATGAAACAATCTGGCAACTGCCTCAACATGGCCAGTGGATTTTTATAACTGTGGCATTCTGTGTGTGTCATTCTCAGTTTTCAGCTGGCTGGCTTCCAACACATGCTGTCACCCCAAAATAGCCATTTATCCCATCCCACACCACCTAACTGTGACAAAGGACAGGCTCCAGAGCTGAAAACACTGCTACTGCAAAGCTGGTGATGACACGAGAAGAGGCACCAGGAACCTAACGTCTGCTGGGGGCTGCCTGGCACCTGGAGTCACTGCAGGACCTGAGGCTACTGGACGCAGCCAGGTTTTCAATAGACTCGTACCAATATCAAGTACACCCAGGTGGATCCTGGTCCTCTGACTATACCCACAAAACATCTATTCAGCACACAGACACTCAGAGCCCGCAGCCAAGTGCTGTGGTGGTCTTAGGAAGCCATACATGGTAAGACCAAGCAGCAGGTAAGTGGGGAGAAAAGTAAATTCTAAGGGACTCAAGAGAGAAGAGAGTGCCGGGCTAGGGTGCTCAACAAAATAGAGCATACATCCTGAAAGTGGTTAGCAGGAAAGAAAAGGGGATTCCAGAACAGACAGGGCATAAATAAAAGCAGGGCTGTTGGGAAATGAGGTAGTAACCTGGCTAGAACAAAATCTATGGAAGCATTTTCTCTGCTGGGAATTTCCTAGTTTCCATCTGTGAAGTGGGCACTAAGCTCTGAAGTGATAGGGTGAAGGCCACCCAAGATACCACTCGAAGCTTGTAGTGGAAAAAGTCCTTAGTTATGAAAATAAGTCATGAGTCTGTTCTTCTTGGTTAAAAGTGAAAATTACCTGTGTGAACTTAAGCAGATTACTCATTTTATTAAAAACTCAGTTTCCTCACCTTCAAAACAGAAAAGTAATAATAGTCCCTACTTCGTAAATTTTGGTGAAGGACTGGATGAGATAATTGAGCACAAAACAAGCAGATGTTTCCCCAACCGAATGTCACAGCTTATTCAACCATTTTTAGCACACATTTCCTAAATAAGAGACGGATGTGCTATTTCATAAGAATAGATTAAAAAGGTAAGAGCTCTTCAATCTTAAAAAAAAGTAAGAAGGAATGTGATTTTTAATAAAGATTAGCAGATTTGATTATTTACAAAATGTAAAACTTGTTCATGAAAAACAAAACTATGATAACAGGAAAAAAGAGGATGGGGGAAACCCTGGCATAAGATTCAACAATGTTTTCCATTTATATATTGTATTAAAAGATGTATAAATGATAAGGCAAACAATCCAACAATAGATAAACATACAAAATGCATAAAAAGAAAAATGCATAAGGGATTACAAGTGAACAACAAAACAAAGAAAAAACTTCCACTCACAATAATAATACAGAATCTGTAATAAAAAAATTAAAATTCCAATAATAATAGTATTCCTTAGGGCTTCCTGGTGGCTCAGTAATAAAGAATCCACCTGCAGTGCAGGAGACCTGGGTTCGATTCTTGGGTCGGGAAGATCCCCTGAAGAAGGAAATGGCTACTCACTCCAGTATTCCTGCCTGAAAAATCCTATGGAGAGAGGAGCCTGGTGGGCTACAGTCCATGGGGTTGCAAAGAGTCGGACATGACATACCAATTGAGCGTACATACAAAATATTCATTAAATGATGGCACACTCCTGCTTAAAGCCTTCTAGGTATCTTCCATGTGCCCAAAGTAAAACCCGTGCTTTTCAACAGCTGACCAGACACCACCGGTGTGCCTCTTGTCACCTCCCCGCATTTTATAGGCCATTCCCTCACTCACTTACCAGCTTACTTTGGCTTCTTGAAAAGGGAAGACTCCAACCACCACAGAATCTTTGCACAGGGCTGTTGGAATGTTTCCCCTCTCTCCTCTCCAACCCCTCAGCTCCCAGTTACTTCTGTCTCATCTTTCAGCCCCAGCTATGGGCACCTCCCATATGGGTTGACTTATATCCCCCACAAAGGTTCACACATTCATGTCCTCTCTCCAGTACCTCAGAATGTGACCTGATTTGGAAACAAGTTTGTTGCTGGTGTCATTAGTTAAGATGAGGTCAAATTAGAGTAGGGGAGAGGAACTAACCCAATATGACTAGTATTCTTATAAAAAGGGGAAATCTGGATGCACGTAGGGAGAAGGCCATGTGAGCCTGATGGAAGGGACAGGGTGGTGATGCTTCCACAAGCCACAGAGCTCTGAAGACTGCCAGCAAATCACAAAAAGTAGGGGAGAAGCATGGAACAGAGCCTCTCGCACAGACCTCAGAGGGAACCATCCCTGCCAATACCTTGTTCTCAGACTTCCAGCCTCCAGAATTATGAGGCAATAGATTTCTGGGGTTTAAATCACCTACCTTGTGATATTTGTTACAGTGGCCCTAGGAAAGCCCTCCACCATCCTTCCCCCCGGAGCAGCTCCACCACTGCAGTGCCTCAGGGAGCCGTGCTTTCTCTCACCCTCCGTGGAGAGTCCTGGGTCACTGTCTGCCTGCACACTGGAGGAAAGCAGGAAAGGAGCAGGCATCAGGCCTCTCTGCTCCCTTTCCACCCGTGGAATCGCGCCTGTGGAGCGCCCCACAAGTATCTGCTGACTGTGTCTGGGAAACACGCAAATAAGCCCTGGCAGGCAGGAGGCTGGATTGAGGGAGGAGGACAAAAGGCAGAGCGGTCCAAGCCTGAACACTCGCAGAGCGCATGTGCCGTGAGCCAGGGTTCTTCCAAACACGTCAGCACGAGTGACACGGTGGCTCTCGGCTGCCCAGTGGGGTAGGGACCGTCGTCATTCCTACTCCAGAAATGATGAAGTGGGGCCCAGAAGTGGGGCCCAGAGAAGTTACTGCCCAAAGCTCACAGCTGGAAAGGGCTGAGACGTGAACCTTGGCAGTATGCCCTAGTCTGTGCTCTCAACCTCTGCGTACAGCGATTCGCAAGTACATATAGGCAAGCAGGTACAGATAATAGGAAAGACAGAACAGAACATAGAAGTTTCTACTCAGCAAGTCCCTCAAGGGTTATTAAGAAAATTGTGGACATTGAGACCTATTTCAAACCTTTACGGAAAGGAAGAGACTAGGCCCTCCAGTGTTCCCACCCTTGATGATTCCATCACAGATCACACCCTGAGTTGGAGGAGCTGTAGGTAAAATCCAGTTGGAACTCGCTGTAGTCTCCCTCCTCCACATGAATCTTGCACCAAAATCTTGCATTAAGAACATTATAAATCTTAGACTGGTTGGAACCTCTGTAACAACTTCCAACCTCACTCAGGTCATCCTTAGTGTCTAGACTAGGATGAAGTGCCCAGGCTCTAGCATCCAAGCATTTGGAGCCAAATCCCAGCTCTACCATCTGCTAAGTGCATGACTTGAGAAAGTCATTTACATTCTCTGGCCTTGAGCTGTAAAATGGGGATGAAGCACTCTTTACCTAACCAAATTTTTATAAGGCTGAGTTAAACATATGTAAGCACTTCCATCAGTACCTGACACTTAGTGCTAAGTATGAGTAGCTGCTTACTGTGGTTGCTACTATTTTCATCTTATCAGTGCAGATGGGACTGAATACACTCAGTGAGCAAGGAACATGTACATTCTCCTTGGAGACTGGGATACATCACTTCCCAGGATCATACTACCCAATCTTATTCCAATAATTTTACAATAATTTAGGCACACTAATTATCCTAAGGCAAGTAAACACATATATGCAATATTCATATATTACATACATATATGTACACCTGGTAACTGTGTTAACTTTTCTCTTTAAATTTCAGAGGCTTCTTTTTCAGCATAAGAGTTTCAGAAATACACCTTTTTCATAACCAACTCAAGTGTGCTGAGACATAATTTCTCCTCTAGAAGTCTAACCTAAGAAAATCATCTAAAATGCAGACAAAAGCAAACCTTTAGGTATCTAGATATTCATGGCAACATTTTTAAATAGTGAAGAACTATAACACAATCTAAATTTCTAAAAATAGAGGAATGAATATAGTTAAGTAAATTAAAGAAAAGTAATACAATACACTATTATGTAAATATTATGTTTGCAAACCATTGTGAATAACATAGAAAAATGCTTAGTCAAATGTTGTGTGAAATTAAGCAATAAACCTGTTTATACAAGAGAATCACAATTATGTAAAATTTTATAGGTAAAAAATGGCTAAGTATATATGCTAAAACTTAACAATGGTTTTAAACAGAAGTCAACGCACACAAATACAGTAGTTTTTATAGTACTCTTCATTTTTAAGTTTTGAAAAATATTTTATTAGTGAAATTATTGCATGAAAATTTAAATATGTGAAAACTATTTTTTAAAAAATAGAAGCTTAGGAGGCTTATTGTTTCTTCCTTGTTGGCCACACAAAATCTTGTATAACAACTCTATTCTCTAGTCCTAGAGAATTCAGGCAGATGTTTTTAAAGAGAATGCCAATATAAGGTGCCAGAGTAAATCAGAATTTGGTCCAATTCCAAATTTCTGCAGTCTGCATTGTTACTATCCAGTCTTCCATATCCCCAACAGCAAGCCATGAAATGGAATAATAATCTTAGGAGGTCAATCACTTCCTTTGTCCTCTGCCCCACGCTTCCCGAATGCAAAAGTTTGAACTTTGTCTGAGTACAGGAAGCCAGTAAGGCATGTCTAGCTCCTGATGGCTCTTCATCAGGTCCAACTTGATAACCCAGTCATCAGATTCTAACTTCAATGGTATAGAACTTATGTTTATATACCTGAAAGCCAGTCAGACACTCAGGGGGGTGAAGAGGAAGTTTCTGGTTTCCTTCAAGCAAAGGGATTTTAAATTTCAGTTTCCTGCCTTCCTCATTCCTGACCCATTAAATACCATTAGATCACTGGGCATTCTATAAAGGTAAGCAAATAAATAAGCACAGAAGCAAACGTGTGTATGGATGGAGGGACAGAGGTAAAAAGCAGTAAGAATGTCACAGCAGTCTCAGAATAGATCATCCTTGCCTATAGCTTTTTTCCCACACTAAATCATATTTTCTAAACATATCTTTCTATAACACAGCTATAACCCCAAATTTTGTTAATGTTCATACTACTCAAAATGAGCTACAGACCATTGCAGTCCCTATCAAACCCCCAAAGGCATTTTACATAGAAATAGAAAAAATTCTAAAGTTCATACAAAACCATAAAAGACCCTGAAAAGCCAAAGAAATACCACTGAAATTTTGAACAAAAAGAACAAAGTGGAAGAATCACACTTCCTGATTTCCAAATACATTACAAAGCTACAGTATTCAAAACAATAAGTACTAGTGAAAAAACAGGCATGTATTAACCCTGAATATTCATTGGAAGGACTGATGCTGAAGCTGAAGCTCCAATACTTTGGCCACCTGATACAAAGAGCCAACTCAATGGAAAAGACCCTGATGCTGGGAAAAATTGAAGGCAGAAGGAAAAGAGGGTGACAGTATGAGATGGTTGGATGGCATCACTGATTCAGTGGACATGAATGTGGGCCAATCCAGGAGATGGTGAAGGGCAGGGGGGCCTGGCATGCTGCAGTCCACAGGGTTGCAAAAAGTCAGACACAACTTGGCGACTAAACACAAGACCAGTCGAATTAGAATAGAGAGTCCAAAAGTAAACCGACACAAACACAGTCAACTGACTTTTAACAAAGGTGCCAAAAACACACAACGAGGAAGTGACAGTCTCTCACTATTTTGCAACAAATAGTGTTGCAAAAACTAGGTATCCACATGCAGAAGAATACAAAAACAAACAAACAAACAAACAAACAACACTCAAAATGTATTAAAGACCTACATGCAAGACCACTATAAACTCCTAGAAGAAAACAAAAGGGGAAAAACTTCTTGACGTTGGCCTTGGCAATGATTTCTTGCATATGGCACCAAAACATAAGCAACAAAAGCAAAAATAGACAAGCAGGATTACATCAAATCAAAAACCTTCTTCACCGCAAAAGAAACAATCAACAAAATGAAAAGGCAACCTACAGAAAGATAGAAAGTACTTTAAAACCATATATCAGCATGATAAAGCCTTAATATTCAAAATATAAGGAACTTCTACAATTCAAGAGAAAAAAAAATTCTTTAATGGGCAATATTTCTCCAAAGAGGATATACAACATTATACATGGAAATATGCCCAACATCACAAATGATCAGGGAAATATGAATAGAAACCATAATGAAATTGCACCTCACACTGTTAGGATGGCTGTTATCAAAAAGACAAGAGATAACAAATGCTTGTGAGAATGTAGAGGAAAGGGAACACTAAAATTATTGGTTGGAATGAAACTGCTAGAGCCACTATGGAGAAGAGTAACAAGGTTCCTTGAAAAATTAAAAATGGAACTACCATATATTCAACAATACCACTTCTGGGTATATATCCAAAGGAATTGAAAGGTTCAAAGAGATATCTGTACTCCCAAGTTCATTGGAGCATTATTCACAACCATGAAAATGCGGATGCAACCTAATTGTCTATCAACAAAAGAATGGATCTTTAAATGTGAAACTTTGTACCCTTTGTACAAAGAAATATAATCCAACCTTAAAGTGAATAAGACTGAAGGATTTCATGCTATATTAAATAAGCCAGACACAGAAGGAGTAATACTACATAGTATTAATACAACTTACATGAGGAATCTAAATAGTGAAACTCATAGAAGCAGAGAGTACATTGGTGACTGTCAAGGGTTGTTGGTGGAGATGGGAAATGGGGAGGTATTAAAGGGTACAAAGTTTCAATTATACAAGATGATTATGTCATAGAAATCTACTCTATAGCACAGAGCTATAGCTAAAAATACTGTACTGTATACTTAAAATTTTGCTAAGAGGGTAGTTCAGTTCAGTCACTCAGTCGTTTCCGACTCTTTGCAACCCCAGAAACTGCAGCACACCAGGCCTCCTTGTACATCCCCAATTCTCAGAGTTCATCCAAACCCATGTCCACTGAATCAGTGATGCCATCCAACCATCTCATCCTCTATCGTCCCTTTCTCCTCCTGCGCTCAATCTTTCCCAGCATCAGGGTCTTTTCAAATGAGTCAGCTGTTTGCATCAGGTAGCCAAAGGATTGGAGTTTCAACTTCAGCATCAGTCCTTCCAATGAATATTCAGGACTGATTTCCTTTAGGATGGACTGGTTGGATCTCCTTGCAGTCCAAGGGACTCTTAAGAGTCTTCTCCAACACCACAGTTCAAAAGCATCAATTCTTCGGTATTCAGCTTTCTTTATAGTCCAAGTTTCAAATCCATACATGACCACTGGAAAAGCCATAGCCTTGACTAAATGGACCTTTGTGGACAAAGTAATGTCTCTGCTTTTTAATATGCTGTCTCGGTTGGTCATAACTTTCCTTCCTAGGAGTAAGTGTCTTTTAATTTCATGGCTGCAGTCACCATCTGCAGTGATTTTGGAGCCCAGAAAAATAAAGTTAGCCACTGTTTCCACTGTTTCCCCATCTATTTCCCATGAAGTGATGGGACCAGATGCCATGATCTTTGTTTTCTGAATGTTGAGCTTTAAGCCAACTTTTTCACTATTCTCTTTCACCTTCATCAAGAGGCTCTTTAGTTCTTCTTCACTTTCTGCCATAAGGGTGGTGTCATCTGCATATCTGAAGTTACTGATATTTCTTCTGGCAATCTTGATTCCAGCTTGTGCTTCCTCCAGACCAGTGTTTCCCATGATGTACTCTGCATATAAGTTAAATAAGCAGGGTGACAATATACAGCCTTGACGTACTCCTTTTCCTATTTGGAACCAGTCTGTTGTTCCATGTCCAGTTCTAACTGTTGCTTCCTGACCTGCATACAGATTTCTCAAGAGGCAAGTCANTTCTCATGATGTACTCTGCATATAAGTTAAATAAGCAGGGTGACAATATACAGCCTTGACGTACTCCTTTTCCTATTTGGAACCAGTCTGTTGTTCCATGTCCAGTTCTAACTGTTGCTTCCTGACCTGCATACAGATTTCTCAGAGTCAGGTCAGGTGGTCTGGTATTCCCATCTCTTTCAGATTTTTCCACAGTTGATTGTGATCCACACAGTCAAAGGCTTTGTCATAGTCAAAAAAGCAGAAATAGATGTTTTTCTGGAACTCTCTTACTTTTTCCAGGATCTAACGGATGTTGGCAATTTGATCTCTGGTTACTCTGCCTTTTCTAGTCCAGCTTGAACATCTGGGAGTTCACGGTTCACGTATTGCTGAAGCCTGCCTTGGAGAATTTTAAGCATCACTTCACTAGCATGTGAGATGAGTGCAATTGTGTGGTAGTTTGAGCATTCTTTGGCATTGCCTTTCTTTGGGATTGGAATGAAAACTGACCTTTTCCAGTCCTGTGTCCACTGCCGAGTTTCCCAAATTTGCTGGTATATTGAGTGCAGCACTTGCACAGCATCATCTTTCAGGATTTGAAATAGCTCTTCTGGAATTCCATCACCGCCACTAGCTTTGTTCGTAGTGATGCTTCCTAAAGCCTATTTGACTTCACATTCCAGGATCTCTGGCTCCAGTTGAGTGATCACACCATCGTGATCATCTGGGTGATGAAGATCTTTTTTGTACAGTTCTGTGTATTCTTGCCACCTCTTCTTAATATCTTCTGCTTCTGTTAGGTCTCTACCATTTCTGTCCGTTATTGAGCCCATCTTTGCATGAAATATTCCCTTAGTATCTCTAATTTTCTTGTACAGATCTCTAGTCTTTCCCATTCTATTGTTTTCTTCTATTTCTTTGCAATGATCACTGAGGAAGGCACAGGGTAGATCTTATGTTAAATGTCATCATCACAGAAAATAAAAATATAGAGGGCAGTATAGGAAAATTTCAGAGGTCATTTATATGTTTATGGCATAGTTATGGAGATGGCTTTGTGGATATACACTTATTTCCAAACTCATCAAGTTGTATACATTAAATATGTCTATTTTCAATCAAAATTTTTAACACTTTATTTATAAAATAGGCTTTGTGTTAGATAATTTTGCCCAAGCTGTAGACTAATGTAATGCGTTCTGAGCACATCTAAGGTAGGCTACACTAAGTGATGATGCTTGCTGGGTTAAGTCCAAGATAAGGTGCAATGGCTGTGCTTTGCTGGAGCAGCTGTGAAGAGATAACCCACACCCAAGGTAAGAGAAACCCAAGTAAGATGGTAGGTGTTGCAAGAGGGAATCAGAGGGCAGAATTTGCCTTGGAGACGAACAGAGATCATTCTGTCATTTTTGAGATTGCATCCAAGTACTGCATTTCGGACTCTTTTGTAACTATTTATTTATTTGGATTCCTAGGTGGTGGTTAAAGAATCTGCCTGCCAATGCAGGAGACATGGGTTTGATCCCTGGATCAGGAGGATCTCCTGCAGGAGGAAATGGCAACCCACTCCAATGTCCACTGTCCCTGGACAATCCCGTGGACAGAGGAGTCTGGCAGGCTACAGTCTATGGGGTCACAAAGAGTCAGACAGGACTGAACACACATTTGTTTATTTTATTTTGGCCAAGATGTGTGGCATGTGGGGTCTTAGTTCCCTGACCAGGGATTGAACCTGAGTTCCCTGCCTTGAAAGGGTGGAGTCTTAACCCCTGGAGAGCCAGGGAAGTCCTCCACTGTCTTTCAAGGCTATCTTTGAGTGAGACTGTGAAGCAGCTCTCATCCATTTTTGGCCTGCACTCCCTGACCATATACATCCATCCGTAAACCAGGCTTGAGTTTTTCCTTTCTTCTTCAGCTTGTCTTATGGGACTTCCCCACACAGTCTCCTTGTGAGCTGAGAGTCGTGATGGTTTAACTGTGATGAATATCATGTGAGCTGGTGCCCGCTTGACTGTGCTCTTTGTTCCCACTTGTGCTCAGCCCCTTTGCATGGCCTTTGGATTAGCTTGACATCATTGCTTTGGAGGTCAGAGACCCAGCTTATGATGGGCAGTTCTGGTTGCACATTTACTCGGTATTTCACGGTTAACTATTTTCTCTCCATCAGGGTCCAGGAGCATGTTTGAGCTGTTTTCTTTTCTTTTTTCTCTCTCTCTCTCTCTTTTTTTTTTTAGCTTTTTGTTGTTTGTTTCCCTAAAGGCTTATAATTCTCCACTGAGTCAAGGAATACCAGGTCCACGGATTCTGTATTTTGATTCTCCTTCTGAGCTTGTGGTTACCACGCATCTTTTGCCATCACCAGCACCTCAGACACCATAGTGTTGCCAGCACGTGTCCCCAAGGGATGGGGCTAGTTACACTGCTGGCTGACCTGACATGGGGCGCTTCCTACTTCCGGCTCCACTCCCAGTTTTTCTTCCCCATCACCAGGTGTGTGGGCTGGATTCGTAGGTGTGAAATAATTGTTGTTGTTTTAGTCATGTCCGACTCTTGTGACCCCATGAACTGTAGTCCACCAGGCTCCTCTGTCCATGGGACTTTCCAGGCAAGAACACTGGAGTGGGATCCCAGGTCAAACCCAAGTCTCCTGCATCACAGGCAGATTCTTTACCACTGAGATACTTGGGGAAGCCCAGGTGTGGAATATGTTGCCTCTCAAACTCAGAAGAGGCTTACTAGGTGGTGTGCATTGTTCTACACGGTAGGGGATACAAGCTGTGGCAATCGTTTTCCCCTTAGACAGGTGTCTCAGTATGCTCCTGAAACCAGACCACTAAAAACTTTATGGAAGTGACAGGTCCATGGGACTTGTGGATTATTTGTCTTAAACCCTCCTCTGTCCCAGCTGCTCTTGATTGGTTTGCTGGATTAGTATCACACCATTAATGTGATGGCTCAGTGTGACAATATATGGGTTATTTGGACAGAATAACAGATTGTGAGGCCAGGAGAAGAGTTGCAGAGCTGTGAGCAAAACTAGAAATGTATAATCTTCTCAGTTCCATGTGAATGCTACGTGAAACTGATTTTACTCCTCTTCCTTGATAAGGATAGAAAGAATGCCTTCCCCAAATCAATGGCTACATGCATTTATTTGACTCCTTGTAAGTCTGCTCTGTTAAGGACATAACCTCCTGTGTGCGGCATTTCCCAGCAAGCCTCTGGTTGCCACGTGGGCTGACTGGTGAATTCAATGAAGATCTAAGCCTGGCATTTCTGCATTTTCAAATATATAAAATATCTGTCATTGTTTCCATTTTCTGTGAAAATGAAGTTGCTCAGTTGTGTCCGACTCTTTGCGACCCCATGGACTGTAGCCTACAAGGCTCCTCTGTTCATGGAATTTTCCAGGCAAGATACTGGAGTGGGTTGCCATTTCCTTCTCCAGGGGAATCTTCCCCACCCAGGGTCTCCCACATTGCAAGCAGACGCTTTTACCGTCTGAGCCATCAGGGAAGCTCATAAGGGTGTAACTAATTTCTGAATTTCACCCAGAATGCAATATTGTTTATAATTTGCTATCTAAGGCGGAAAAGGGACAGTCAGTTTCAGAGATTCATACTTGGCCTTCCACTGTCAATGCCTCTTACCTCAAAGGTCAAGCACCCGAAGTAAGACTGACCTCAATCCAATTAAATAGCAATAGGTCTCTTTGAGAAAGAATTTCTTTCTTTCTTTTTTTTCAGTCACTCACTAGTGTCTGACTCTTTGTGACCCCCTGGGCTCTAGCCCAGCTTTGCCAGGCTCCTCCATCCATGGGATTCTCCAGGCAAGAATACTGCAGTGGGTAGCCATTCCCTTCTCCAGGGGATCTTCCAGACTGTGGGACTGAACCCAGGTCTCTGTCATTGCAGGCAGATTCTTTACTATCTGAGCCACCAGGGAAGCCCTGAGGAAGGATTGGGAGAATCATCAGAGTATGTACTGCCATGGTGCTGCCAGTATATTGGGCAATATGTTTTAGTTTTGAAAACTGGCTTAGGCATGTGATCTGGGCAAGAGATGGTGACTTTTATTTATTTATCTATTCATCTATTTTTACTTACTTCTGATTATATGTACCAAGCTGTATCCTTGTTGGCTCCCCTACCCCTCTGTTTGGCCATTGGATGCCTTATTAAACATCTTTACAGCTCTCTAGGATTAAAACCTTTAGCTGCTTCTCTGACCTGGCAGCCTGTTGCAATAATTGCAAGCCCTCGGCTCCTGGCAGTTAAATGCTGCCACCTGGTCTCTATTGCTTCCAGAGAAATATTCCATGACAACATTTTCCACCTCCGTCTCTGGTCCACAGAGGAGAGCCGTACTGAACGTGGTGATGCTCATACCTTCTCGCCAACTTGCTCCTGATGGGTTTGGCGATGATGTGACCTCTGGCTTTCCAGGAAACAAAATCATCACTTTCACCATATAAGGCATGTCCTTTCCAGCATGCCCACTTCCCTGAATCTTTTAATTTCTTTCTCTTGTCTCTATCATAGCAACTCAGTGGTTTCAGTTTTTTCTCAGCACACACGTTGCTTTCTCCAGGCATCCTTGATAGGGTGTGAAATCCCTTATCTCAAGAGGATGCCTGGAGGTCAATCAACTTTCATTATTCAGTCATATATTTCAGCTTTCCTGATCAAGCAGCCTCAAAATCCAGTCCTATGGGTATTTCAATGATTCTTGTTGATCCACGCTGGCTAATTCTGTAATTCCTTTGCGCTATAATTTTTTTCTTAGCTGGATGATATAATTCTGGCTGGATTATGCTGAAGTTTCATCCTAGTTGTAGCCGAGAAAGTGGGATCTTTTCTTTTTAATTTGTTTTTTTTATATTGAAGTATAGTTGATTTATAATGTTGTGTTAATTACTGCTGTATAGCAGTGACTCAGTTATACATGTATATACACTCATTTTCATATTCTTTTCCCTTATGCTTTATCACAGGATATTAAATATGGTTCCCTATGCTATATAAATTAATAGTACAAACTTGTTTATCCATTCTATATATGCCAATGAGTCTGGTAGTTCTTTAATTTTGGGTTATATATATATAGTATAACAATAAAATAACTCCACATACACCATTTTAACAATTTTTAAGTGTATAATTCCCCTGGTGGGTCAGATGGTAAAGAATCCACCCGCAGTGTGGGAGACCTGGGTTTGATCCCTGTGTCTGGAAGATCCCTTGGAGAAGGAAATGGCAACCCACACCAGTATTCTGGCCTGGAGAATCCCATGGATGGAGGAGCCTGGCGGGCTATACAGTCCATAGGGTCACAAAGAGTCAGACACAACTGAGCAACTTCACTTTCTTTCAATGGCATTAATTATATTCACAATCATTATCATTATTTTCAAAACATTCCATATCCGTTCCGTTCAGTTGCTCAGTCGTGTCCGACTCTTGCAACCCCGTGAATTGCAGCACGCCAGGCCTCGTTGTCTATCACCAACTCCCGGAGTTCACTCAGACTCACGTCCATTGAGTCCGTGATGCCATCCAGCCATCTCATCCTCGGTCGTCCCCTTCTCCTCCTGCCCCCAATCCCTCACAAGGTAAGAGAAACCCAAGTAAGATGGTAGGTGTTGCAAGAGGGAATCAGAGGGCAGACACACTGAAACCATACTCACAGAAAACTAGTCAATCTAATCACACTAGGACCACACCCTTGTCTAACTCAATGAAACCAAGCCATGCCTGCGGGGCAACCCAAGATGGGAGGGTCATGGTGGAGAGGTCTGACAGAATGTGGTCCACTGAAGAAGGGAATGGCAAGCCACTTCAGTATTCTTGCCTTGAGAACCCCATGAACAGTATGAAAAGGCAAAATGATAGGATACCAAAAGAGAAACTCCCCAGGTCATTAGGTGCCCAATATGCTACTGGAGATCAGTGGAGAAATAACTCCAGACAGAATGAAGGGATAGAGCCAACGCAAAAACAATACCCAGTTATGGATGTGACTGGTAATAGAAAAAAACATTCCATATAGAAACTCTATATTCCTTCAACAGTAACTCTCCTCAGCACTTCTACTGTATTTTATGTTTCTATTAATTAGCTTATTCTGGGTATGTCATGTAAATGGAATCATAAAGTATTTTTCCCTTTGTGACCAGCTTATTTCACTTAGCACAATGTTTAAAAGATTCATTGATGCTGTAGCATATATCAAAATGCCATTCCTTTTTATGGATGAATAATTTTACTTTGTTATGTATATACCATATTTTCTTAATCCATTCATCTCTTGATGGATACTTGAGTGGCCTTCACCTTTGATTTCTGGGAATAATTCTATAATGAACATTTGTATACAAGGATTTGCCTGAGTCTCTGTTTTCACTTTTGGGGGGTATATACTGTGGAATGGAATTGATGGATCGTATGGTAAATCTACATTTAACTTATTGACAAGCTGCCAAATGAATACTGGTTGTCTGGTCCTTTTACCCCTGAAAAATGTACCAGCTACATGACTTAAACCAGGCTGTCCTTTTAGTTTTCTGTTTGACTCTCAGGAAATCCTCTCATTCCTGCTGTGCCAAATTTGGGATACAACTGATGTACATCGTTCCTGCTCTGTGTCCTGATATCTCCCTCCGTGAAGTGTGCCATGCTTAACTTGCTGTTGAGCACAAGAGCAAATTCTCTGTCTATATTAGATGAGCAGATGGGTATCACATGCCGCTTTCTTCTTACAGTCACCTCTGATCTTTACTAGGGCCTGGGCTCCAGAGAGTATGGAATGCCTCTTTACCCTCCCCTCCAAGGAACCATCGAGGAATCTCAGTTCCATGTGGGACCCTGCTTTGGTCTCTAGTCCCTTGCTCTAGGGGAACCGAAATGCCACTTACGGTAACAGAACAAACAGGCAGGAGAGCTTAAAGTGTCTGTTTTATGCTGTAAATATACAGAAGTCTGTTCAGCTTGACTTCCTGGGTGGTGGTCACAGAAAAGAGAACCCCATCCCGAGTGAGGGCTGCTTCTCCGTAGCGGGGAAGCAATTCCTGGGGAGGGATGTGTTGCAGTGGTGGGAAGAGTCTATGTGGTGGTCATCAGGAGACTTGGGTCACAATTCAGCTCTGCCACATACTTACTGCTTGGTGTTTGGAAAGTCATTTTTCCTTTGTTTATCTCATTTTTTGGAATGGCTAAATCACATTGTCTCTCCATGTCATAAAATACCATTTTGAGGTTTAAATTGGGTTATGGGTGTGCAAACATACTGCAAAATAAGAAAATGTTTTACAAAGGTAATTTGATATTCTTGAGAAAGGAAGTGGTACCCAAGGTTATTTTTGAGAATGTTGGTCCTGAGGTGAAAGTTGACTAAAATACTAAACTTGTAGACTACTCTCTTTACTTACTCACCCATCTATTTACCCATCCACCCATCCTTCCATCTATCCATCCTTCCATCTGTTGGTCCATTCATTTGTTTACTCACTCATTCATTCAACAATAACTGAGCAGCCATCATGTGCTAGATGCTAGAGATACAGAGAAGAAAGAAACATACATCTTGTATTTAAAAAAGTGACAGTCTACTAAGAAAGGTATAAATGTAAATAGACAAACATAATGCAAGGGGAAGAAGTTTTGATGGATGTAAGTTGGTGGGATATTTTGAGCACATTGGAGGGCATCTAACTCCTGGGAGAGTCAGAGAAAGTGAAGTTACTATCACAGCAAAGGCTGGGAGAGTGAACACATTTTGAATTAGGCTGGACATCTTCCGAGTATGTCCCGCGATGCAAATTACCTCTCGGTTTGTGTTCTCAGATGCTGCCAATTTTCCTGCCAGGCAACATCTGCTGTAGCACCTGTAAGCCTCACGCTAATGATTATTAATGACACTCTCCTTCTGCATTAGAGTCGATTGTTGAGGAAGCAACAGCACACAGCCCCTCCACACAGCTTGTACCTTGGCCACTGCTGAAGGGACCCATGCCTTACGTTGGTGCCCCTGGGATCTAGCCACCCATTTGGGCCTTAGCTTCCCTTTTGCTGTGTCTTCTCTTCCTTAAAGATTCATTTTGAATCTGGATTTTATAAGAGTTACATGGTAATTGCAGCTGTCATTTAAGTAGTGCTTGCAGGATATCAAGCACTAGTCTAAATATTGAGTGAAATGTCACAGGGTCATGACATCTGCATTTTATAGAAGGAAAATTGAGGCATCAAAAGATTAAGGATTCTTAGATCACCCAGCTAAGAATCTGGGGAGTGACATTTCTAACCCAGGCAACCCAGTTCTGGAATTCCCAGTCTTTACCACTGTGGAGTATTATCTTTCATACATAGTATTTTAGAGTTTATAAAGCAGTTTCTTATATACAATTCATTTAATTCTGCTAGCTGGTATAAAGCAGGTATTAATATTTCCCCATTTTATAGATGAGGGCACAGGGCTTTAGAAAGTCTTTGCAATTTGCCTGAAGTTTCACAGCTTGTAGCTGGATCTTGGAACTAAGATTTCTAACTACAAGCACTCTTTCCAGGTAGCATGTATATCCAGGTTGACAGACGATGTCAAACAGGGTATTCATACAGAAATGGCTCATTTAGGAACATCGAATCTTTGGCCCTTTCATCATCTTACTGAAGTATTGCTCCAAGAGGGAAAAAAATTGCATGTAGACACAGAAAAGTCTTCCCAACAACCCTGTTCTCTAAGGTCTGATTTTTCCTTTTTCCCTTTAGCACAGGAAGAAAAGCTAATTGAAATTCACACCACGGTCTTATGAACTATGAGTTAGAAGGAAAGAAACACTTAATCACTTAATGCAATGATTGTCTTTTCAAGCAAGCAAAAGGAAATAGGATGGGGAGGGGCAGGGAAGAGGAGCACTTACAAGATATCTTATGGGAAACTCTTTGGAAACATGACTCCTTGATCTTTGCAGTTTTTCGGAGCCCTCCTGTGCAACTAAATATGTACTTCTTTCTTACACTGTAGCCAATAAAGGGGCTTCCCAGGTATCTCATTGCTAGAGACAGCAAGAGAGTGGGTTTGATCATGGGGTTGGGAAGATCCCCTGTGGGAGGAAATGGCAACCCATGCCAGGATTCTTGCCTGGAAAATCCCACGGACAGCGGAGCCTGGTGGGCTACAGTCTGTGGGGTTACAAAAGAGTCAGACATGACTGAGCTACTGAAAACACACACACACACACACACACACACACACACACAAAGTCAACAAAGAGAAAGTTGCTCACTGTAGTTCTATATTTGCTTTGCTGTCAAAAGAAAAATTCAAATGTGTGTGTGTTGATCAACCAGGGTCAAATCTTTATGAGAATCCATCTAACTGGGATGGTGGATGCATTATCCATTTGGGATACCTGGGTTCCTTCTATGCTGTTTACAAGGCTAAGTTAGATTTGTTTCTTTGAGTCAAGAATAGTTATTAGGACAGACTCTGTCCTTGACTACTTTCTGCCCATCCCCTTCGCCCATCAACTGTTCTTTCCTCTGTAGGTAGGCCCCAAAGTCCTGGTTTATGTCTGCGTGTCATCAAAATTACTCTAGAAGAATCCCCCTGGCTCCCATGAAGAACACACTCTCTGAGCTTATGCAGATTGCACTGTCCTAGTAAATCCAGCGCACAGCCAGTTTTGCCCTCCAGCATTGAAGAACGCTTTCTTTGACTTTTTTGTATTAGATGAGATGGTTGGTTTGTGTTTAGAACCATACGTTCTAAACATGTTTATTTCTAAAAAGGCTATTTTCATCTGATCTTGCCTATTTGAATTTGCGTAAGTAAATGTCATCATGATGGACCTGGGTCATAAGACATCTGTACATGTGCTGTATGTTGAATACAACTGATATTAACATGTTGAGTGATTCTGGATTAAGGCAGAACAATTAGACCACTGTTCAGGGCTAAGGATGTCACACAGTAAGGAGGAATTAGAGTCCAAGGATATTTCACAACTGAAATGGTTCTTACAGTAGACTGCTCTGAACTTCCTTTTTGTATATTGCATAAAAGAATATGTCATGTTCTAGCGTGAACTATTGACTCATGTTACTCTGCCTAGTAACAGCTCCTCAAAGTTGGTCGTTTTTTATCCATGGTGAAAGAATTTATGTTTTTATGAAATGCTGTGCATCAGATATAAATGCTATAGGTGTGCATAGCATTTTAGAAAGGAACTGAAGATAGAGAAGGGTTGTATATTCAAGTGTGTGTCTAAAACATGTGCCCCTATTTTCTTAATTCTAAATATTGTGACATCAGAAGTTCTCTGAGCCTCCATTTCTTCATTTGTAAAATGGGGATAAATATACTTGACTCATCAGTTTCAGATTTGTCGTAAAGATTTAAATAAAGCAAGATGTGAGAAAACACTTTTGAAATGGAGTTGTTAAAATGTGATGATTTCCTATTATACATATCAGAATTTTTATTTTATAATTTTAGGATACTCTTTTGAACTATTTATTGATATCTCTATGTATTAAAATCACTTTTATATCAGGGAAAACAAGTCATTGCATTTTTAGAGGAATCATTTAAAGGAAAAAAGAACCCCAACTGATAGTTAATACTATCAGTATTAACTGTGTTAAATCAGTTATATTTTATAAACACAAAAGAGAAGGAAAATAGAAATGGAAGAAGAAATGTACGTAATGTTTGAGGCTGTAATATTCAGTTGCTGCTGATACGGCTAAGTTGCTTCAGTCGTGTCTGTCTGACTCTGTGCGACCCCATAGACGGCAGCCCACCAGGCTCCACCGTCCCTGGGATTCTCCAGGAAAGAACACTGGAGTGGGTTGCCATTTCCTTCTCCAATGCATGAAAGTGAAAAGTGAAAGTGAAGTTGCTCAGTCGTGTCCGACTCTTAGCGACACCATGGACTGTGGCCCACCAGGCTCTTCTGTCCATGGGATTTTCCAGGCAAGAGTACTGGAGTGGGTTAGGTAAAGATTATGATTCTCTTAGAACACGCAGAGGGAAGTTGATTATGGAGTTGAGCTGATGTGTGGCATATCAGGTGGATATGTGCAATATGTGCAGCGGAAAATGAGTAATAGACAAAAGAGATGGCACACTGCATGCTTTTCTGCAAACTTCAGGATTTGGAGAGCCAGGAAGATTTCCAGCATGTGTGGCTGTGTCACACTTCCTGAGTACTTTTTGTTTTAAAAGATGGTCTGGTTATTTGAATATTGGTTGTGTCTTTAGAGGCACATGTTTTGATGATGCATATCCCAGAGGAATGACTGGAGTATTATACCAGCTTCCCAATGGAATAAACCAGTACACCAATAAATACTCCACTCTTCCAACTACAAGAGAAAGGGAAAAAGCTCAGGCCATCCCATCTTAAAGTCCAGCAAATTTCCTAGTGATTCAGATAATCTGATAATACAAATAGAAATGATCTTAGAAAACATTTTGATAAATTTCTTTATCTTACAGGTATATAAAGTAGCTAGAAAGAGTGCTTGCCTACAGTGACATAGCTATTTTTTTTCTTTTCTCTTTTTGTGGCTATGCCACATGGCACACAGGATCTTAGTTCCCTGACCAGGGATTAAACCTGTGTCCCCTGCAGTGGACTGCAGGGAAATCCCCACATAGCTAAAGTCTGGTTAAAGTCTGGTTTGTTAAAGTCTGGTTTCCTGTCTCTACTTAGCTACTAATTTGATAAAAAATAAAATAAAATAGAACAAGTTGCAGTAGTTTTGAGACAACCATTTTCTGGTTTGATTGAATGCATTGATCTAGTTAATTATGAACTTGCCAAGTTTCCCCCAAACCTCAGTTATGAAGGAAACCTACTGGCATTTACCTTAGAAATATGAGCTTTCATTGAATAAAATGGCATTAAAGTTTATTCTTTTTTATTAAAGCAACAAGAACATAATTCCGAATGCCAGAAAGGTCAGCTATAGTTCAGCTACCAAAAGCAAAGTGAGGAGATTGTTTTATTCTAACATGAAGTTCTTTCAGATTCAGAAGGCAGGAGTAACTACTAAGTCATCTCCTAGGAAGGTTTTGAATCTGAAGAAAACATTGGGAGTGATGGTCGCTTAAAATATATCCACAGATCTTTTGACATGGCTTCCTTCAAGAGGTGTAGCCTAATTTTCCTCTTTTGTAGGCTGGACTGAGTGGCTGTCCTCTGACAGAATAAAGCAGAAGTAATGATGTGCAACTTTGGAGGCAAGGTTGTGAAAAGGCAGGCAGCTTCCTTCCTGATCACTTTCTTGCACTGCTGTGTCTGGGTGACGTTAGCCCCATGTTGGGGAGAGGACCGTGTAAGTGAGGAATTGAAGGCTCCTGCCAAGAACTAGCAAAGAACGAAGGTATCTGGCCCATAGTCACGTTAGAGCACGCTTTTGGCAGAATTAATAGATCCTTTAGCCATGGTGAAGCCATCAGATGAAAGTAGACCCTACTGACATCTGTCTACATCCACCCAGTAAGCCCAAGGTGGTCAACGCATCCTGGTTAGCCAAGAGCTTTTCCGGTTTTAGTACCAAAAACCCCATGTCCTAGGAATTCCCTGAGTCCTAGGCAAACTAGAAATGTTCGTCACCCCAATTTTCCTGAATTCCTGACCCATAGAAACTGTGAAATAATCACTGCTATATTAATACTAAAGTTTGGGTTTGTTACACAGAAATAGATACTCACACTGGAGCAGTTGTTTAATACTGGTTATGGTTGAAACATCAAAAGGAGAAATGAAGATCTGTCTCTGACACTCATGTACACAATCTTCCCTTCAGAGTCTGACTCTAGTTTTCATAATCTAATGAACAACGGGCTGAAAACCCAGTCATTTTACCCATTGTCTTTACCCCCATTCAGATTATTTTTTTCCTAAATGTTACGGTTGTTTTGACATCTGATGGATAACACTTCTAACCAGTGTTATTCAGTATAGTGTATGCAGACTACTGACCCCAGGATCAGCTGGAGAATCTATTAGAATGCAGATTTCTGGCTCCATTCTAGAAGGGGACAGGAATCAGAATTTCCGGGGGCTGGGGATCAGCATTTTGTGTGCTTATTAGACTTCCCAGGTGAGTCTTAGACATGGCTTTAAGAGAAATGATTTTTAAAATTCTGCTGTTCACCAACTTTCAAGCTGATAGAAAAAAATACTTTGACTATTATCGGTTATGAAAGAGCTGTTATTGATAATAGGATTACAATTACCCTTGGTTTCAATCTTCTTAATTTCACTCGGGGAAGCAGAGGCATGAACACTGACAGAGCAGACGGATGAGTTCAACGATCGCTTTCAGGAGATGGTTTCATAGGTCAGCAAACATGCCGTGGACTCATTTGGGGAAGTGCCTGGTGTTATCTAGTGACGGGAGCCGCGGAAAATCACTGAAAGTCCACTGGCTGGGAGGCATCGGTGCGTATTTTCCCTTTCTTGTCAAGTTAGACAGACATCTGAAGGCCCAAATAATCTGTTATGAATGCAAACAATTATAACTGCAGTCAGGCTGTTTCTGAAGGGAGATGAGCAAACAAACAGAAGACAAATTGAGGAGGCACAGAAAAGCCCAAATGAGAAAAACGATTGCAATTCGAAACGATCGCAGTCCCAGCACGATGACAAATATGAATAATAAACACGCCCACTTCCTAGCATCCACATCTCTGCTAACGAGAAACCCTACAGATTGTACAAATACCGCGCCCATCATGAAAGGGGAGTGTACACCCAAGTGAAATCCTTAGGGAAGCAACTCTTCCCAGGAAGGAAGTGATGCAGCAGAAGCAAAGGAAACCAATGGAAGCAAAGGAAAAGGAAGGCTGGGGGACACTCCTTGTTTAGTTATAAACAGAGAGCAGGGAGTCAAGGAGAAGGGGATGACAGAGGATGAGATAGTTGGATAGCATCACCGACTTGATGCACATGAGTTTGAGTAAGCTCCAGGAGTTTGTGATGGACAGGGAAGCCTGGCATGCTGCAGTCCATAGGGTTGTAAAGAGTCAGACATGACTGAGCGACTGAACTGAACTGAGGGGGTCAAGGAGACAGAACAGAGGGTTCCAAATGAATTCCAGATATCATATTTTTCTCTTTTTGATGGGCACATTTAGTTAGCATAGATTTGATTAGCTTCAATTCAATTAAACTGCATTCAACTCAATTCAATGTTATGAACTTCAATGCTTCATTTAGGCACTGAGCTTATCCAGGATTGAGTAGGGTGAGGTTCTCATCTTCCAGGAGTTTAGAATCGAGAGAGCAGGAGTAGGGAAGAGCAAGCAGAAGTATAAACAACTAGTGTGACGACAGTACCAGTCCCTACTAGAACGTATACTGCATGCCCTCCTCTGCATCCCAGAGGGTGTATTTCCTGTGTCCTTCTGGGTGGAGGAAGGATAAAACATCTACAAAATTCATATAATTTTGTTGTTGGTGGGTTATTGTTGCAGATTTTTTAAACTGCTATGTTTATTTCTCCAGAAGGACAATATCAGATGAGTTGATTTAGTAAAAATTATTAGAGAAAATATTTCTTTCTGACACCTCTTCATTAAATTATGCTGCCTCTGCTTAGTCGCTCAGTCATGTCCGACTCTCTGCGGCCCCATGGACTGTAGCCCACCAGGCTCCTCTGTCCATGGAGTCTCCAGGCAAGAATACTGGAACAGATTGTCATTTCCTACTTCAGGGGACCTTCTCCTTCCAGGGACTCTTTACCACTAGGGCTGCCTGAGAATTACAGCCGACATTTATGGCTGATATTTATAAGTTATAGATTTCTCTTTTCCTCATAATAATTATGTGGAATATCTACTATTAGCTACAGTTTAGAGATGATGAGAAGAGACTGAGGCAACTTCAACTAAGTATGTTGCCCAAGGTCACACAGCTAGCAAGGGGTGATGCTGCAATTGCAACCCAGGTCTTTCTAATGTTGTTAGCATGCTGTCTCTTAAAAGCCCTTATGTTGCCTTTTGAGATAGAATGGAAGGAGATGAAATAAACTCTAAGTAAATGTACAAATAAACTAAAGGCATCCAAATGAAGAAGCAATTTTTTCTGACATTGGGTTAGATATTCCGAAGGCATAGTGGCAACTGAATTGAGTCTTAAAGGATGGAAAGGATTTTAATAAAGATTTGAGAATTGAGGAAGCAGCAGGACTGAAAATATCAAGACACACAAGTTAAGGGGGCATTTTGAAACTGATCAGAGTATAGGGCATGCAGCATTATGGAGAGAGGAATAAGACTAGAATGATAATTTGCAATTAGATATTTTAAAATTCATGATAGGAATTTGGTGTTTTATTCTAGAAGCAGTCATGAAGGCTTTGCAATTGTAAAGGAGAGAAATGAATGTCAGCATTTGGGGCAGAGCAAGGCTTATTGCAAGGGCCATGCAAAGAGAAAGAGTGGCTTATGCTAAAAAGACCCAAACTCCTCCATGTCTTTGAGGGAAGCATTTTTAAGGGCAAGGTGAGGGAGTGGGGTTGCAGGGCGTATGATAAGCTCATATACAATTCTCTGATTGGCCAATGGTGAGGTTACAGGGCAGTGTCACAGAGGTTACCATTATCAATCTTTAAGCTCCAGTAGGACTGGTGGCAATATAATTACTCGTAGTCATAAAGTAGTTACCTTCTTCCACTTGGTGGGAGCTTAAACATCTGTGAAACAACTCAGGAAATTTCAGATACTATTACATAGGTACTTCAGGAAGGAACTAAAGATTCTGTGACTGCCATATAGCTGATATCATGTCTAAATTCTTACTAGTTCTCCTGCCCAGCGCTATTTTTGTCATTATACGTTCACATGCTTTCAATCATTTATTCTTGTGACTCAGGGGAGTCCTAGGAGACTACAGCTTTTCTAGAAACAAGAGGAGACAGAAGACATGGCCGGTGGGGGGTGGAGGCGGGGGGCAGGGTCTGTCTCTGGAAGGCCTCATCGTGTCCTGCTCAGTTACAATACGATGAACAAGGGAGGCAACAGAGGGTCAGACAGCAAGTGTTGTCACAGACAGTGTGTACAGTCTACGAACCCACTTAAGAAGCCATTGAATTAGTCTAAGTCAAGGCTCTGGTTTCTCCAGTGGTCATGTACGGATGTGAGAGTTGGGCTGTGAAGAAGGCTGAGCACCGAAGAATTGATGCTTTTGAACTGTGGTGTTAGAGAAGACTCTTAGAGTCCCTTGGACTGCAAGGAGATCCAACCAGTCCATTCTGAAGGAGATCAGCCCTGGGTGTTCATTGGAGGGAATGATGCTGAAGCTGAAACTCCAGTACTTTGGCCACCTCATGCGAAGAGTTGACTCATTGGAAAAGACTGTGATGCTGGGAAGGATTGGGGGCAGGAGGAGAAGGGGACGACAGAGGATGAGATGGCTGGATGGCATCACCGACTCGATGGACATGAGTTTGAGTGAACTCCGGGAGTTGGTGATGGACAGGGAGGCCTGGTGTGCTGCAGTTCATGGGGTCACAAAGAGTCAGACACGACTGAGCGACTGAACTGAACTGAAAGGTGACACAAAGCAAACAAACAAACAACAAAAAACCCAAGAATACAGTCAAGAGCAGAGGTGTTACAGAGAATAGAGTTATCCAGGTTTGTTGAGAACCTACATTCAAGGGTAAAGAAGAGAAAGCTGTTGAGGATCACTCCCAAATTTTCACATGTGATTAGGATATAAAGGTGTTATTAAACAAGGCAGAAAATTCAGCAAAGAAGTGGTTTTAATGAATAGTTTAGCTTTAGACAATAAGGTTTTAGAAACAAATGGAAAACAGAAAACTTCTTTAGGAACTCAGAGAGAGATATAGTCTTGTTACATGGATGGGAGCATTTATGCTTTTGAGTGATTTGTAAGATTATCTCCATTTTATCTACAGGAAATGTGAGGCATGAACAGAGACATTCACTTCCCTGTGAGGTTATACAAACATCTAACTTAAAAAAGTTGATTCCCACCAACTTTGATGAGGAAAATGGACAGTCTTTGATTATTATAAGCCTTCAGACCAAGGAGGAGAAAATAAATAATTCATATTCTACAAACATTCTGCAAATTTTAGTCAGTATTCAAACTAGAATCAAGCATTGGAATATGATGGTATAGGTATTTCCATAGTTCAGTATTCATACCGTAAACTTTTTTGCTGACTTTTATCATTCCTTCTTAGTTGAAGAGCAGCTTTGCTAAGTACATTGTTTCATGCTGTGTCTTGAAAGCTTTTTCTGAAATCTTGATGTCATTCTTTCTACAACCTCTCAAGAAATTTATAAGTAGAAACTGTATGTATCACAATTGAGAAATATGTTTCTACTCTCCAAAATTAAAAGGAAGAGATTTTTGCAGCTGTCATTTTGAAAATTAATTATCTTTTATGTCACATGTATGGCATATTATCACATTATTTTAGAAACACTGAGAGTATTATTTTAGCTAGTGTGCTATAATGCTAAGAGCATAATGATTATAATTATTTTCTGATGGGATTTAAAGGGACCTGAATGATTTTGTAGTGAAAGTCACCATTCAAGGAAAGTCTGACTTGTAGATTTTAGTTTCCAAAGTTTAGGAATAGGAAAATCTTTCTGTTGGTTTATAGAAACCCTAGAGATATAGCTTTCCCAGAACCTAGCTTCTGAAATTGGAATCAGGCAAGAGACTATCCAAAAACATTCATGCCATGTGACATGTCAGACTCTTTGTGACCCCATGGTCTATAGCCCACCAGGCTCCTCTGTTCATGAGAGTTTTCAGGCAAGAACACTGGAATGGTTTCACTTCCCTCTCTTGGAGATCTTCCTGACCTAGGGATCGAATCTCTTACCCAGTAATACCCAAGCTTAAAAATATTGTGCTCTGAATGAATGTTATTTTTTGAAATATTTATTGGAGTATCAGTTCAGTTCAGTTCAGTCACTCGGTCGTGTCCGACTCTTTGCGACCCCATGAATCGCAGCACGCCAGGCCTCCCTGTCCATCACCAACTCCCGGAGTTCACTCAGACTCACGTCCAGCGAGTCAGTGATGCCATCCAGCCATCTCATCCTCTGTCGTCCCCTTCTTCTCTTGCCCCCAATCCCTCTCAGCATCAAAGTCTTTTCCAATGTTGATTTATAATGTGTTATTTTCAGGTGTACAGCAAAGTGTATCAGTTATACAGATACCTATGTTCACTCTTTTTTTTTAGATTCCTTTCCCATATAGGTCATTACAGAGTACTGATAGAGTTTCCCATTCTATACAGGAGATCCTTAGTTAACTGTTTCACTTATAGTAGTGTGCGTATGTCAAGACCAATCTCCCAATTTATCCTCCCACTCTTCCCCCTGGTGTTATTAAGGTATCCTGAGAATATAGATTATTCTTTCATGGAAATAATTAAATGATAAGTTATCAAAGAAGTCAATATAGCGAGAGCTTCAAATTCAGGGTTTTGTGTCAAGTAAGCCTGCTAAGACATGAGCTTGGCCATTTATTAATGGATCAAATTGGTCAAATGATTTGAACTATGAAAATTCTCAACTCCTATAATAGCATAATTATACCTCAGAGTTATGAGAGTTAAATGACAGAATGCATATAAAGTGTTGAGGAGAAAAGAAAATGAGGTGATTTGGGATTTATATATCTTGACCATTCATTAACTACAGGAAATTTTAATGATCTCTATTCAGGAAAGTCACTGAGAGGCAGCAATATTTATGCATGATTTGTGCACAGTATGGTAGATAAACTGGGATTGGAGGTAAACAGAATGGTGGGGTAGGGCAAGGAAACTCCACATACACCCACTGTCTTCAGGCAAGATGAGTTAATGCGTGCTTGGTCTCTTCAGTAGTGTTGATTCTGGGACCCCATGGACTGTAGCCCACCAGGCTTCTCTGTCCATGGGATTCTCCAGGCAAGAATACTGGAGTGGGCTGCTATTTCCTCCTCCAGGGGATCTTCCCCACCCAAGGATCAAACCCACATCTCCAGTGGCTTCTGCCTTGGCAAGTGGATTCTTTAACACTGAGCCCCTTGGGAAACCTTCAGGCAAAATGGTACCTACCAAAGAGAGACCATGTGGGAAGAAGCTAAGATGCTCAGTTAGAAACAATATTGAAGGTAGGAGTGGGTTTCATAAAGGGGCACCTACAACTTCAGGCACTTGGGGAAAGAAGTTATAAAAATAATTATTCAGTTACTACTATATGCAATTGTTATGTTATTAATATATACATCATTGCTTTTTCATAATCTTGTAACATAATGGTTATTATGTCAATGTTGGAGATTGATTTCCTTAAACTTGGAAAATTTAATTGTCTGAAGACTACATACCGAGAAAGTTCTGAAGTCATGATTTAATTTCTGGGTTGTAATGGTAAAGTTCATAAGCTTTCCATGGTAACACTGCCTCCCTCACCTGTTTGTACATGCTGGACATGGGACTGAAAGAAATGGTTCAAGGAAGATAATATGATGGATGTATTGGCCAAGAGAAACCTATTGGAAGAGTTAAGGTGGATCTCATCCTAGCTTTCCCTTTTAAAGATGCATTTGCAAAGGTCATACAACAATATCCCATGAAACTACACTACCACCACCCAGGGCTGGAACAGGACCAATTAGGGAACCACATGCAAGACTGGAACCAGGGTTTGGGACAGAGAGAAAATTCTCTGAATCTCAAAGTGTGGGAAACGTAAACATAGCTTAGATACAATAGACTATGGCCGGAACAAGTCTGAATGGTCTGAATTCAATTTTGTAATTCTGAATTCTAGACTACAAAACTTGTAATTATGAAGATTTCCCTTGCTTATAAACCCATCCATTTCACAAACCCTGCGAGGGCACCATTGTGTTTTCTTTGTTGGCAGGGGTTTCTAAGCAAACTTGCCCGGTCAAATGTAAAAATAGCTTGTGGGTTTGTTCAAGGGTAAAAAAAAAAAAACAGTCTTGGCAAACCTCAGTCAGTGTAATAGGACATGACAGATACACAACTTGATACGTCCCTTTAGGGACTGGCATGGTGATGGAGGCCTGAGATTGGCTTCTAAGTCCAGATTTGAGGAAACAGAAGGATCAGAGACAATTCTGCATGTGGCTCCTTCCTTACAGATATTACTCATTTGTTGACTCAACAAATATTGATGGAGCATTACCAGTGACCCAGAAACTATGCTGGATGGTGGGAAAATATCAGTGAACAATTCAGAAAATGTCCCTTGTAGTACTTACATTTCTGTGCTGGGTGAGCAGAGGATAGACAATACATAGATGTATCAAGATGGAAAATAATTTCAGCTAGTGGTAAGTCACTTCATGGCAAATAGATAGGGAAACAGTGACAGACTTTACTTTCCTGGGCTCCCAAATCACTGCAGATGAATCAAAAACCCAAAATTACTGCAGCCATGAAATTAAAAGAGGTTTGCTCCTTAGAAGAAAAGCTATGACCAATCTGACAGCATATTAAAAAGCAGAGACATTACTTCGCCAACAAAGGTCCATATAATCAAAACTATGGTTTTTCCAGTAGCCATGTATGAATGTGAGAGTTGGACCATAAAGAAAGCTGAGCACCGAAGAATTGATGCTTTTGAACTGTGGTGTTGGAGAAGACTCTTGAGAGTCCCTTGGACTGCAAGGAGATCCAACCAGTCCATCCTAAAGGAGATCAGTCCTGAATATTCATTGGAAGGACTGATGCTGAAGCTGAAACTCCAGTCCTTTGGCCACCTGATGCAAAGAACTGACTCATTGGAAAAGACCCTGATGCTGGGAAAGACTGAAGGCAGGAGGAAAAGGGGACGACAGAGGATGAGATGGTTGGATGGCATGACCGACTCATGCACATGGGTTTGGGTAGGTTCCAGGAGTTGATGATGGACAGGGAACCTGGCGTGCTGCAGTCCGTGGGGTCACAAAGAGTTGGACACAACTGAGTGACTGAACTGAATTGACTGAATAATGAATAAGGAAGGAGTCAGAGAAGAAGTGAGAAGAGGTGGCTGAGGGAAAAATGTGGGGGTCAGGGTTAAGGTAGGTGGTTAGGGAAGATTTCTTTGAGGTGGTAGCACCTGATATTTGAACAAATACTCCAAGGGGGAAGGAAGAAGGGGCACAGTGAGAACACTTCTGGAACAGAAGAGGGTGACATTGGAGAGGCAAAGAGAAGTGACAGCAGTTTATAAAAAGCTCAGAGAAGAGCTTGGATTCTCAAATATGTGCAGATGTGTTTTGATCTCAGTTTTTTTTCTAACTCATAACAAATAAAGCTAGATAAATTTAGTAGCGTATTTCCTTCATCTGAATAAATCCTTCCCCCCACTCTGCCTTCATTTCCTCCCAGAAGGATGTATTGTCGGAGAAGAAGTTAATTTAACAAGAAAAGCTGGAACTGACAATGTGGAACCTTGATTCTCTTACAAATGCAGTCCTGATTATTACAAAATCTGCCTATGACAAGTCTAATATGTTTCTCTTTACTGGTAAATTATTATTCATCCTGAAAGGTGTGAGGACTTAATCCATTGCATTTAAGGAGCTCACAGCCAGAGTACTGCAATTATAAACCCATTTCTTTTTCTTGAAAGGCTCTAAAAAGTGCTTAAAGTGTGCCAATGTACTTTCCCTCGGTGTCACTATTGGTTTAGCTCTGTTGACTGAGGATTTATCTACTTGGAATATGTTTTCTCTGGTCCTCTTGCTGTTAATATTTTGGTTGGAGCTTCATTTGCTTCATACCCCAACAAAACAAAACAAAACATTCCAGCTGGTACTATTTCCACAAGTACAAATACTCTAAGAAGTGATACAAAATAATGTCAAGAGTGAGGATGTTGGAGTCAAGCAATGTAAACATCTCCATCACTTAAAAAAAATTTTTTTTTTGTATTTTAATTTTGGCTGCACTGGGCTGTGTTGCTGTGTTTGGACTTTCTCTAATTGTGCTTGGGCCTCTCGTTCTGGTGGCTTCTCTTGTAGTTCTTAAGCTCTAGGGTGCGCGGGCTGAGTATTTGTGGCCCCGTGGCATGTTGGATCTTCCCAGAGCAAGGATTGAACCTATGTCCCCTGCAATTGCAGGCGGATTCCCAACCACTGCACCACCAGGGACGTCTTCCATTAGTTGCTTAGTGTCTCAGCTTGAACAGTTTACTTCCCTGAGCTTCAAGATGCTTGCTCTTTGGAAGAAAAGTTACGACCAACCTAGGTAGCATATTCAAAAGCAGAGACATTACTTTGCCAACAAAAGTCCATCTAGTCAAGGCTCTGGTTTTTCCAGTGGTCATGTATGGATGTGAAAGTTGGACTGTGAAGAAGGCTGAGCACCAAAGAATTGATGCTTTTGAACTGTGGTGTTGGAGAAGACTCTTGAGAGTCCCTTGGACTGCAAGGAGATCCAACCAGTCCATTCTGAAGGAGATCAACCCTGGAATTTCTTTGGAGGGAATGATCCTGAAGCTGAAACTCCAGTACTTTGGCCACCTCATGCGAAGAGTTGACTCATTGGAAAAGACTCTGATGCTGGGAGGGATTGGGGGCAGGAGGAGAAGGGGACGACAGAGGATGAGATGCCTGGATGGCATCACTGACTTGATGGACACGAGTCTGAGTGAACTCCAGGAGTTGGTGATGGACAGGGAGGCCTGGCATGCTGTGATTCATGGTGTTGCAGAGTCGGACACGACTGAGCGACTGAACTGAACTGAACTGAGCTTCAGCTTCCTCTTATACGAAATAGAGCTAATAAGACTTACCCTGTCTGCTTGCTTAAAGGAAGATGTGGAATGTGGTACCTGGATGTCAGACAATGGGCAGTCAACTGGTATTAACTTGTGCTTTAAAAACTGACACTGAATATTGCAGTGGTGGGTGTGCCTTTATGCCTTAGAGTGTACAACACCAAGAATGAACCCCAGTGCAGACCATGGACTCTGGTGGTTTTGATGTGAAATGAAGGTTCATGAATTGTAATTAAATGTGCCAGTGTGGGGTAGGGTGTCATGGTGGGGGAGGCTGTGTGTGTGTGTGTGTCGGGGGGTATGTGCGGTGGGTATGGGAGATGCTCTGATTCACTGCTGGGTTTTGCTCCCAGCCTAGGCAGCAGCGCAGTTTCTCAGTCGTGTCTGACTCTTTGCAGCCCCATGGACTGTAGCCCACCAGGTTACTCTGCCCATGGGATTTCTCAGACAGAAATACTGGAGTGCACTGCAATTTCCTTCTCCAGGGGATCTTCCCAACCTAGGGATTCAACCCATGACTTTGCATCTCCTGCATTGGCAGGCAGATCTTTTACCCACTAGTGCCACTTGGGAGCCTAAGACTGCTTTAAAAATAAAGCTTATTAATTTGAAAAATAACATGAATAAGTATTAGTTGGATCACCCATCCATCATACATTGGCTAGTCCAGCATCCATCCAGATATCTTGCTGGTTTTTAAGAATTCTCTTGTCTTACTCAGGTTCTTGAGGCCTTGACCTCTGGTTCTACTGCATTGCCAACCTCAGCTCTGCCTTCTCCATCTGCCTGCCCTGTCCCTTGTTCCTTACTGAATGGCACTGATCAGTACCATGCAGTGTGAGCAGAAGAATGTATGGGAGAATGTTTGGGAGAATGAGTGGGGAGGGGAAAACAAAACAAAACAAAACACAGCCAATCCAATGTGTTAACATTCCCATTCTAAATGTCTCTAGGTTCCACCGGCCATCAGGACAGTTCAGTGGTACCTTCACATAAAGCTTTACCCTCTTATCGCAATTTGTTAACCCTTGTACCTGCAGTTCTGTTCTCCTCTTATTTTTCTCTCCTCAGTCTACCTGGAGAAACTAAAAAAAAAAAAGCTTACTTTCTTAATGCAGATCAATTTTCTTTCTTTGGTTTTGTTAAGGATTATTATGTCCGTGGGTTGGGAAGCTCCCCTGGAGAAGGAAATGGCAGCCCACTCCAGTATTCTTGCCTGAGAGTCCCATGGACAGAGGAGCCTGGCAGGCTACAGTCCATGGGGTCACAAGAGTCGGACACGACTTAGTGACTAAACCACCACCACCAAAGGGTGAAATCACAGCTGTATAAATAAATTTAGAAATTAACATATGACAAATATTTACCTTATTATTTAATGAGAAGTCAAGTAAGATATTCCAGTTGGATTCAAAGGAAAGCTCGAAGAATCACAGGCATATCATGGCAAAATTGGGCAATATTCATAGGGCAGTGAGAAACTGTCTCTTCTATGTACACGATTTTCACGTCCATGCACAAAAATCATTTGCATTACTATCAATATTCTGCAACTGACAGAGTTTTTAAAGGAACTCAAAGAACAGTAAAAGAAGGAGATAACCTGGGTGAGTATGCCAGAAAGGACTCCCTTCCCTGATTGTTTTTGTTTTTTTCTTTTTTCTATTTCAAAGCCAGTGCACAGTTTTTCTTGACAGCTCACTCCTGGCTTATCTTGACCATGCACAAAATGGACTATTTTCACAGTATCTAAATTGTCCATCAGTTACGCAAGATAGGCGAAACAAAGATCTATTCTTCCCAGAGGAATGTGGCTGCCATCTTTGTTTCCCTTTTGCTACCATGTAAACAAAATACCTGATACATTAAGCACATTCAGTAAATGCCATTTCCCCGTTGCCCTTCCTGACTTGTTCTCAGCCCAGTGTGTCTGTCACATGCTTTGCAATGTCTCCCTGAGCTGGAAGTACTCTTCCCTCTGAACGTCTATGTATTTGTACTGTAGCTGCTCCATCAAAAAGTTGAGTACTATGACACTACATTTGATTGTATTTTGATTTAAATCTCATTTTAGCACCAGAAAATGGTCTTCAAGAAAACTAGTCATGAGTAGATGGCATAGAATCTGGGAGGAAACAGACAAGATAGGAGTAGAAGTTCTTTGAAATCTTTCTAATTATAGTTTCATTGAGAAGATAAAAAGTACTTCTATTCAGGTAATGAGGTATAAGCCAGGAGAATTATTTAACTGTCTTTCATAAAATGGAAAAAGATAGTACTTTTTTCAAGCTGTTAAGATTATAATGTATAACTGTGTTTCTCAGAGTGGGTTCCATGGTCTTACTGCATTAGAATCATCCATGGGTTTATTAAAAATAGATTTTTAAAATAGAATTTTTTGAGTGGTAGGCATTACCTACTGCATCAGAATATCTGGAGCTGAGGCTATAGAACCTGAAATTTTATGAAAGATCTTAGATGACTCTTAAGTCTACTGAAGTATGGAGACTAGGGTTGTAGAAAATATTTTTATATTCCAGAGGAATGATGGGGAACTCCTACTAAAATGGCTAGTGAAATCCAGTATAAAGAACAACACCATAGCTTTCAAAGACCTAAATCTGACCAGTCCTCTGTCAAAAATTGTCAGGTCACCTGAATAATTCTATAAACCTCACTGGTCCTGGGTTTTTCAGGAAAGGATTTGAACCTAAAGATTTCTATGACTCTTTCAATCCTAAAGTTTGATTTATTCTTGTGCTAACTAAGCATGAGGATAAACCTTGTCCTTCTCATAACAATATGTTCAGAGAGTACTGTCTATTTGGGTGGGTGGGGCTCATAAACATTCATTCAACTGCCTGATAACAGATCACTACAGAGAACATCACTGTGCAAAGCTCACTGATATCACTTCATGAACAATTAGCCATCCTTATTCTATTCACGTGATTGACTTGTGTGTGTGTTTTCATTTGTTTGGTATATGTAGCACTCTTTTCTCTTAAACTGAAGCAGAGATACACTTTTAAACTTCTTCCTGGGGGGGGACCCTGCCCCCGAAGCCTACAAAAAAATTAAATCAGAATCCAGGCACTCAGCATCATGGGCAACAAAAGCACCATTGTTCCTTCAGAAATTGACTGAATGGCAATGTTCCCCTCCCTTCTACCCAAGCTCAATTAATTCAGTTGGACTAATTTTTCTTCCTTTATTAACTGTCCCTTGTGCTTAATGGGACAAATGTGAGATGGAAAGAAGTCTCAGGCATCTATAGGACTAATCTGAGCATTGTGTGGGGCGTGGAGTTAGGTGCATTTCTGTCTTAATGTGGTGGCACCTGTTTGATGCTTTTGACCTTGTCCATTGTAGGTGGGAATTTGTAGAAACCATTTTGACAGCTCCAAGTACAGTCGACAGAACTGTCTGCACCATTCATCCTTATCCATTTCCGCACCACACGAGAGGGCCAAGTGCCTTTTTCTGTAAATAGAAAGTAACATACATTTATCCTGTCACAGAACAGACACAAACGTGGGTTGACACCTCCTGTTGGCTCACTCGCCCAACAGGAAATCAGCATTAATAAATCTCAGATGGTCCTTATTTTGTTTAGAGTCGCACACCAAATTGACAAGCTTCTTATAACACCACCAGATCTGTGGCCAATACAGAACAGTAGATCCTGTATGGTGAAACTCAGCGAAAGAAGCTGTGTGGCCAGAGCTGTTCCTTCCAGTGATGTCTCTGATCACCTACCCAGAGACACAGGTTGGCTTGTCCTTCACCTCAAATCCGACGAATTTGCTGTCACTCCTATCTGTAAACCCATGTTTGCTGACCTTTGTGACACAATTCGAAGGTTAGTTTTAAAGTGTTTCCCAAGGAAAGATGATGGTGATCCTTGATATTTGTTAATACTTGATCAGTCCCCCTGTTGAATGTTCTTGAGGAACATTAAGATGACTGCAGTTTTGGACCATCTGGTGTTAGTTCTTTATTTATTTTGTTCAGTTCAGTCGCTCAGTCGTGTCTTTTATTTCCCCCCAATTCACCCTCTCACACCTTTTCAGGGACAGCTCATTCTAATAAGTCAAAAATGGTAAAACGAACAACTGAAACCTTTTCCCACCACCATTCTCTTTCTCTTCTTAAGAAATTGTCTTGAAAGGGGAAAGAAGACAATTGGTGCAAACCACTTCCATGGGAAAGCTCTTCAAGAGCACAGGCTTTGTAATGTAGCAAGTTCTTCTGAGATGAATACAAGGTAGTTTGAATAATTTGTGGCTGTTTATAATTTCAAGGCTGTTGGGCATAGTAGTAAGTCCTTGATTTAACAGTGATGCTAAAGACTTGCTAGCTTAGCTCAAAACATCTTGTTAATGTCTACATTTCTTGAGGAAAAATATCTTTCCTTTCTTTTTGTTTGAAGTAGAAAATCTTAGAAGGGTAAGACATGTGTCTAGTGACAGTAAGAACCGGAGTCTAGGAATACCATATGCTATTTTTGGCTCATTGGAACATTCCAGCTTCATCTGTTCTTAAGATGTCAAGAAGTCACTACCTGTAAAATGCTTATACTGCTGGAATAAGAGTGTGTGCTGTGTGTCCTTGAGAGTGAACGGCAATCTTTTTCTCTTGGAAGCTTTAAATCCTCTTCTCCAATTCTGAGTCTCTGCCAACATTTATGAATCATCATCCTTCCATTCACTTCTTAAAAAATTTTTTTGTTATTATTATTTTTTTTCCTCTTTGTAAATTCTTTTTGTAATTTTAGATTTGGCCACACTGTATAGCATGTGGGAGCTTAGCTCCCCAATCAGGGATTAAAACCCATGCCCTCTGTATTGGATGCATGAACTCTTAACCACTGGGCCACCAGGGAAGTCTATTACCTTTGTTTAAATTAAAAAAATTACTTATTATTTATTTGTCTATTCTAATTGAAGTGTAACTGACCTACAACATTGTATTAGCTACAAGTGAATCATGTAGTGATTCCATATTTCTATGCATCACAAAATTATCACCACTAGTATTTTTACCTTTTTATTCCTAATTCCTTCTTTGCTCCTCACCATTTTTTCCCCCACTCTCGTGTACCCAACCATATTTCCAAAGTCCAAGATGTGCAAGAAGAAATGCATTGATAAAGGAAATTGCTTTATTTCTAGCATTGGTGATTACATAATGTTGTCAAAAATACACTGAGTTCAGAATTAGAAGGGCAAAGTATTATTTTCTCAGTTCTGTTAGCTAGTTGTGTGACCACTGACATTTTAAATAACCCGAGTTCAGCATATTTACTGAAAAAGAAATTGTAGTAACAGCCTTACTTAATACATAGGATGGATATAAATATCAAATACATTAATCTAGTTGGAAATGTAACCATATGTTATTTCTGGAAGGAGTTAAATTGAAAAGAAAAAAACAATGAAGGACATTTTCTCCTATAAAAGCAGCAATTTGAGCATACTCCAGAATTTTACAAATTGATAAAAGGTATATAAGTCACCCAGAGACAAACAAAGCCAGGCATTTGTTTTTGGCTTTTTTTTTTTTTTTTCTGAGAAAATAGCAGTCTTCCCAGTATGGTTTTCCCATCAGCAGTTCTTTCCTATCCCAAATCAGATCATAAAAATCTCTGGGGCCCAAGAATCAACCAAAGTGGAGTAATCATTGAAATTCAAGAGTCTCTACAGATCAGAAAGAGTGACAGTTCAAAGCCTGGACAGTCAGCACAACAAGAGCCCTGGGCAGCCAGGCCAGCAAGGCCGAAAAGAATCACTTGCTTTTCGAGGTTGTGATGAACGCTCTGAAGGAAACACAGGTTGGGACCTCTGGCCAGGAAACTGAGCCCAGCACAGAGCAATGCGAGGCGCCCAGTGCATGTGGTGTAGCAGACACAAAGCAGAGCAGTGTTTTTCCAGTTTAGAGGCAAAGGCAGCGCTTCCCTGCAACAAGGGGATACAAAGCAAGAGGCAAAAGCCAAAGAGACAGAGATGCGTGGAAAGAAAAATGGTCATGGTAACACAGAGGGAAGGATCCGGGGAAGGGATAGTTAGGGAGCTCGGGATGGACATGTACACACTGCTATATTTAAAGTGGATAACCAGCAAGGACCTACTGGATAGCACAGGGAACTCTCCCCAGGGTTAGGTGGCAACCTGGATGGGATGGGAGTTTGGGGGAGAATGGATACAGGGATACGCATGACTGGGGTGCTTTGCTGTGTACTTGAAGCTATCACAACATTGTTAATTGGCTATCCTCCAATAAAATAAAGTTTAAATTAAAAAATGGGGAAAAAGAATAATGGTAAGGGAATAGTAACAGAAGCTAAAAGAGAGGGTCTTAAATATTACTAAGGGGGAGGACTTTCCTGGCAGTCCGGTGGTTAAAGCTGCACCTTCCAATGTAAGGGATGCGGGTTTGATCCCTGGACAGGGAGCTGTCATCCCACATGCCTCTTGGCCAAAAAGGCAAAAAATAAAACAGAAGCAATATTGTAACAAATTCAGTAAAGACTTTAAATATTACCAAGTGAGCTTAAGATATGAAGAAGTGGTGGCAAGAATACACAGAAAACCTATACAAAAAATATCTTCATGACCCAGATAACCATGATGGTGTAATTACTTACCTAGAGCCAGACATCCTGGAATATGAAGTCAAGTGGGCTTTAGGAAGCACCACTACGAACAAACCTAGTGGAGGTAATGGAATTCCAGTTGAGCTCTTTCAAATCCTAAAAGATGATACTGTGAAAGTGCTACACTCAATATTCCAGCAAATTTGGAACACTCAGCAGTGGCCACAGGACTGGAAAAGGTCAGTTTTCATTACAATCTCAAACAAAGGCAATGCCAAAGAATGTTCAAACTACTGCACAATTGTGCTCATCTTACATGCTAGCAAAGTAATGCTCAAAATTCTTCAAGGCAAGCTTCAACAGGACGTGAACCGAGAACTTCCAAATGTTTAAACTGAATTTAGAAAAAGCAGAGGAACCAGAGATCAAATTGCCAACATCTGTTGGATCATTGAAAAAGCAAGAGAGTTCCATAAAAAACATCTACTTCTGCTTTATTGACTATGCCAAAGCCTTTGACTCTGTGGACCACAACAAACTTTGGAAAATTCTCCAAGAGATGGGAATACTAGACCACCTGACCTGCCTCCTGAGAAATCTATATGGAGGTCAAGAAGCAACAGTTAGAACTGGACGTGGAACAACAGACTGGTTCTGAGTTGGGAAAAGAGTACGTCAAGGCTGTATATGATCACCCTGCTTATTTAACTTCTATGCAGAGTACATCATGAGAAACGCTGGGTTGGAGGAAGCACAGCTGGAATCAAGAGTGCCGGGAGAAACATCAATAACCTCACATATGCAGATGACACCACCCTTATGGGAGAAAGAGAAGAACTGAAGAGCCTCTTGATGAAAGTGAAAGAGAGTGAAAAAATTAGCTTAAAGCTCAGCATTCAGAAAACTAAGATCATGGCTTCTGGTCCCATCACTTTGTGGCAAATAGATGGGGAACAGTGGAAACAGTGTCAGACTTTACTTTCTTGGGCTCCAAAATCACTGCAGATGGTGACTGCAGCCATGAAATTAAAAAACGCTTGCTCCTTGGAAGAAAAGCTATGACAAACCTAGACAGCATATTCAAAAGCAGAGATGTTACTTTGCCAACAAAGGTCTGTCCAGTCAAAGCTATGGTTTTTCCAGTAGTCATATATGGATGTGAGAGTTGGAGTATAAAGAAAGCTGAGTGCTAAAGAACTGATGCTTTTGAACTTTGGTGTTGGAGAAGATTCTTGAGAGTCCTTTGGACTGCAAGGAGATCCAACCAGTCCATCCTAAAGGAAATAAGTCCTGAATATTCACTGGAGGGACTGATGTTGAAGCTGAAACTCCAATACTTTGGCCACCTGATGAGAAGAACTGACTCATTGGAAAAGACTCTGATGCTGTGAAAGATCGAACGTGGGAGGAGAAGGGGACAATAGAGGATGAGATGGTTGGATGGCATCACTGACTCCATGGACATGAGTTTGAGTAGGCTCTGGGAGTTGGTGATGGACAGGGAAGCCTGCAAAGCTACAGTTCATAGGGTTGCAAAGAGTAGGACGTGACCGAGCGACTAAACTGAACTGAATAAGGTACCGTTCCGTTCCATTCAGTCGCTCAGTCGTGTCCGACTCTTTGTGACCCCATGAATCGCAGCACGCCAGGCCTCCCTGTCCATCACCAACTCCTGGAGTTCTCTCAGACTCATGTCCATTGAGTCCGTGATGCCATCCAGCCATCTCATCCTCGGTTGTCCCCTTCTCCTCCTGCCCCCAATCCCTCCCAGCATCAGGTCTTTTCCAATGAGTCAACTCTTCGCCTGAGGGGGCCAAAGTACTGGAGCTTCAGTTTTAGCATCATTCCTTCCAAAGAAATCCCAGGGTTGATCTCCTTCAGAATGGACTGGTTGGATCTTTTACTTTTTCAAAATTAAATAATTTGCTTTTATTTTTTCTAAGTTGAAAAAATATTGAGTTAATAGAACAGAAATGACCAAATTTGAGTTGATTCAACTAACATTCAGACAATATTTTGGGTACCAAATGGGTATTAATCTTGGAAGAGTCTGCAAAACCTATTGCTGAGATGTTGAAAATCCAGCTGCATCGAGAATAGTAACTGTCTCAGGTGCGAGCATGCCAGAAAAGGTCATAAAAAAGCACGTCGGAAAAGTTGAAGACGTGACAGAAATGCAAGCTTCTGTTCCTAAAAATAACTGTTTACCACACACACAGAAAGCACCTCTAGAGCTGGGTCAGTAAGCTGCCTCCTCCCTCCCCGCACCCATGTGCTGTACTTCTTCTCTTACTGGGATCCTCATGATATAAAGGATGCTGAAGCAGTTGAGAATCCGGGACTTGCCTGGTGGTCCAGTGGTTAAGAATCCACCTTGCATTGCAGGGGTCGCAGGTTTGATCCCTAGTTGGGGAACTCAGATTCCACATGCCGTGGAGCAACTAAGCCCAGGCACTATGACTACTGAGCCCAAGCTCAGGAGCCCACGTGCCACACAACTGGAGAGTCTGTGTGCAGAAACAAAAGACCCCACATGATGCAGTGAAGATCTTGCATGCTGCAACTAACACCTAGCACAGTCAAATACATAAGTAAGCATTAAAAAAATAAAGTAATTGAGAAGTATAAAGGTGTAAACACATCCTTCGGATTACTATTATAGCTATCATTCGAAATAATCTGTGTTTGCTCTTTCTTGTTAATATCGTCTCCTTCGATGCTTTATTAGGTTGTTAGTTCCTCGTTTCTGTGTTCATCCTTCTTCCTTCGACCACACCAGGACTCATCCATCCTAACATGGCCCAGCACTGTGCCTTGACAGTGCTCGGGTCTTCAGTAAAGCAGACAAATCTCTACACCTCATGAAGCTGATAGCCTGACGAGGAGGTAGAAATCACATGCCTAGTGGTACAGCTATGGGGTGAAGGATACACGCATCATTACGAGCTGTGATGAGTGTGAAAATCCACAGGGCTCATCTGCACCATTTTTCTAGATTCCACATGTATGCCCAGTTGCTCAGTTGTGTCGACTCTTTGTGACCTCAGAGACTATAGCCCTCCAGGCTCCTCCGCCCATGGAATTCTCCAGGTAAGAATACTGGAGGGGTTGCCATTTCCCCCTCCAGGGAATTTCTGCCCAGGGATTGAACCCATATCTCCTGCATTGACAGGCAGATTATTTACTGCTGAGCCCCCTGGGAAGCCACATTAGTGCATATATATGGAATCTAGAAAGTGGTACAGATGAACCTATTTGCAAGGCAGGAATAGAGATGCGGAAAATGGAAGGAGGAACACAGTGGTGGGGGGAGGCGGGATGAGGTGGGGGACTGGGATTGACATATACGCACTGCCATGTGTAAAACAGATGGCTAGTGGCAACCTGCTGTATAGCGCAGAGAGCTCAGCTCTGTGCTGCGATGACCTAGAGGGGTGGGCTGGGGGAGGTGGGAGGGGAGGTCCAAGAGGGAGAGGACATATGTTTACAAGTCCACAGGCTCACATACAAGTCCCTGCACTCGCATACAAGTCCAAGGGCTCACATACAAGTCCATGGGCTCACAATGAGTTGGACACAACTTGACAACTAAGCAACAACAACATAGCTGATTTACTTCATTGTACAACAGAAACCAACACAACATTGTAAAGCAACTACACCCCAATTAAAAAAAAACAATGACATGTGTAGGGCTCACGAGAGGAAATAAGCAGGAAGTTTTGTTTCTATTGGGGGTTCAGGGAAGGCCTCTGGGAAGAAGTGGCTTTAATCAGAATCCTGAAAGATGGATAGAAATAAGATAATATAGGTATGGGGACAGGGCACTTTAAGCATAGAGGACAGTAGGTGCAAAGACACTAAGATAAGACTGACTTGGTATATTTTGGAAAAAAAAAGAGAAAACCAAGGTGGTCCAGTCCAGGTATCAAGAGGATGAGGGGTGCACAGAGGAGAGGCTGGGGTTGGTCGCGTTACAGTCAGCCTCGGGTTTTATCTGGTATGGGATCCCCAAGTTCCTTATATTCAGTCTTCTCACCAACTTATCTCTCACCCCTGCTCTGTCTTTATAATTTCTGAATTCCTTATGCCCAGATTTTTCAAATAGCTCCATCTTCTGTTGGCTGCCAGTTGCCCTGTTCCTCCTTCGTATTTCATTTTATTCAATATATTTCATTCAATTATAGTTCAATGTATAATTTCATTCAAATATAATTCAGTTATATTTCATTCAATATAATTTCAAAGTTATATACCAGTAAACAACGATGACTGAAAAAACACTATGATAGAAAAAAAGAATGATACCAAAGTAATCACTGGAGCCAGTAACTAGAGCCAACACCACGCATAAGTGCCCTTGATGTTCAGAAAGGAGCTCTTCGTGGGGGCTTGGGGACCCCGTGCATAGGACAAGAGGGCCATGTTCCCTGTAACACAGGGAAGTCAGCCTCAGCGCAGCTGACTCAGGGCTCAAAGGCAAAATGGACTAGAGGAAGACATATTATGGGAAGGTGGGTTTTATTTTCCTTCTCCTAACAGTCATATCGGCTTGTTCCCCATTCATCACTCAGACAGTGGACTGTCATACAAGCAAATGACAAAGGATTCTGAAGTGCAAGGTGTCACTGATGGTACTTAAGGTTACGCTTCCCTGGCCAGAGCCCTTTGGTTCCGCGCACCTGACTCTGTGACTCCGGGGGAGCATCCTTAGTGTTTTGACAGCAGCTTTCTCAGTGGCCTCATTAGCTCCGAGTATCTCAGAAGAAACAGGCACATCTGAGGAGCACTTCCCAGAGGTCTCGTTTCCTAGGTGAATTGCGCTTAATCTTTTAAATTTTCTTCTCCCCTCAATTCCTTCCCAATCATCCCACCCATTCCGAGATAAAGGGCTCTGTGGGCAGCCGAATGGGAAGGTGGAGAGGCACAGAGGAAGGGGAGTTAGGGAGGACAAAAACATTTTCCCTTAAGGAATTTTTTGGTGGGGACTTCTTTGTTTTACATCTGTGCTCTTAAACATATTCTGTTGGGGAAAAAAAAAAGTGTATTTATATAATCCCAATGGCTACTAATTTTGGGAAATTGTTACTCATCAATTAAAGGGATGAAAAATTGATCCTCAGGTGTGTAAGTGCCTTTTGATCTTGGGAGAATTTGCCTTAAAATTTTCACAAGTTAATTATTAATATTACTTTATTATTGTCAAATTTTTCCTTAGGAAAATATAATCTCAGCAATTCCTAGCTTTTGTAAAGTCTGCATCAGCACTAATTTTCTTTCTTTTGCCTGTTGCTTGGTTATTTTTATCTAAAGTGAGAATAATAATCAGTAGATCTCACAGGGCATCCAATGTCAGGAATTATCCTCTAGATTTAAATATGTGAGTTTAAATACAGCTCCAGGTGAGACCCCTGGGGGCTCTGCAGCTGAGAGAATGTACAGCCACAACTTGCATTCTTTTTTTGCCTATTCCACATTACTGTCTTCCGAATATAACATGGGCTTCCCTAGAGAAACTCTCCTAGGAATAAAAGGAAAACTAATAAAAGTAATGCTTAGCCATAGTATTTTTTGGCTGTACTTTCCCCTGAATTCAGAGGGCCACACCAGAAATGAATGGCAAACAGCAAGAGTCCATCCTTATGGAAGGAGAAATTAGCTGCGAACCAGAATCCCCAGGAAGTGATCTTGCTGGGTTACAAACGTGCAGAACTGGTCTAGTTAAATGGTCATTCTCTGTCTCATTAAGAAAAAAAAAAAAAAAAACATTAAAAACAATCAAGGATAATAGCCTTGCTTTATTGCTCTCACAGTGAGAGGTTAACTGTAGAGATGGAAGAACAAGGAGTGAAAGAGAGTGAGCTTGAGGTAGGGTCTAGGGGCTGGTTTTCAGACTGACTCTGAAAAATAAAGTTGTCCTAAATTCTAGATGCTGAAAGGGCTGGGGAGGTGTGAAGCTTTCTGTTCTGTCGTTTTCTTGTCCCGTTTTCCCCTTTGCCTGTCCTCTCCACCCCACCTCTCTCTTGATGGAAGGCATCCCAGGGCTGGGCAGTTCTATCTCACAGAGTATCCGTCTGGGAAGAGTCGCTTTTCTCTAATAATGTTTCTTGTCTTTTGGATGTGGTTTTAGATGCTTTGATGTCTAAGATCTCTATGTCTGTTCACAAAATAAAGCTGATATTCTCTAAGAGTTGGTCCTTAAAATAGATGACTCTGTTCAAAGCGATCTTAAATAAAGACACAGTAAGTATACAGCATCCAGATAAGAAGGTAGGTACTGAAATATAGCTCAGGTGAGAGAGCTAGTGGGAGATCATGATTTCGAGTCATCAGATACTGTGCTCCTTAAAGCCCTCAGGGTATCTGGAAACTTACAGGGAGAAAGAAAGTATGTCAAAGGAGAAAGGAAACAGGACAGAAGTGAGACTTTGCAAAATTCCATTTATGGTGCAAACAGCTAGACAGAATAGCAGAAAAACATGAAGGTACATAATTAATAGCAATATAGAAAATACAAAGCATATGATGCCAAATTAAAAAAAGAACATCGACATCTGTGAATTTTTCATATCTGCTTGGGTAAAAATGAAAAGAATAGATGTATAAATATATGTAACTAAATCCCTTTGCTGTACACCTGAAACTAACACACCTTTGTAAATCAACCGTACTCCAATATAAAATAAAAAATTAAAAATAAATAAATAGACATTCATGTCTAGCAAATGCAAAAAAAAAAAAAAGAACTAAACCATAATTGTACCACATGTGATTTCCAGCAAGCATGCTGCACGTGGGTATCTACAGTCCCTCAGAGGTAACCTTGAAACAACTCCGTCTGCCAATCAGCCAGCAGCAGAACAGAGCTAAAAATAATTAAATAGCTCCAGGGTGAGAGAAGCAATCTTGTTAAGTTGGGTTTCTAAGTGACCCCTGACTGACATACCTCCAACTTGGGGAAGTCTTTGGCGTCCACCGTGTTGAGACTGAAAGAGCAGCTTGTCTCTTTGGTGTAATGATTACAGAAACTACAAGAAGAGTGAACTTTCAAAGTTAAGCTTGTGAGAGCCTCCAAAAGGGATCCTTACTGCTATCAAAAGGCAGTTACTCTGCCTGACTGAGGGGCCAGCACTGGAAGAGGTCATGTGACCCCGAAGGGTAAGCTAAGGGTCTGTGATTTAAGCGAAGATGGAGCTTATTAGACCCGGAAAGTTTGGAAAAATTGAGTCATTAATATAAACCAATTGTCTTTGTGATTCCTGGACTAAGGCTTATTTTGAAGATTTTTTTTTTTGTATATGGACCATTTTAAAAGTTTTTTTTGAATTTGTGACACTATTGCTTCTGTTTTATGTTTTGGTGTTTTGGCTGTGAGGTATGTGGGTTCTTGTTTCCACTACCAGCGATTGAACCCTCACCCCCTGCACTGGAACATGAAGTCTTAACCACTGGACTACCAGGGAAGTCCCAAGATTTATACTGAAGAGGTCATTAATCATGCAACAGGAAAAGCTAAAGGATTCTTGGCGGACCAATTCAAGGCAAGGTCCTGTGGGGATTCCCCACCCACAATTCCTTCTCTTGATCCTGGGAGAAAAAGACCTTGTATTCTCCTTGCTGCAAGTAGCCATTAGTCTCGCAAATGTAATTCTGATGTTGTAAAAGTGAGGAATCTTTCTGCTGATGTGGAACTAGAGTCAGAAGGAAGGAGAGAGATGCTTGTGGGTGATGCGTTTTCACAAAGAGCCTGGGAAGTTGGTGGTAAACAGAGCTGGGGGGAAATCTTGGATTTTCCTCTGGGATCACGGCTTATCAGTTGCCTCCGTTCCACGCAGGTCATCCCCACTGGGGAACAGGAACTCAGGGAGTGGGCAAAGAAGATGGAATGCTTTGAAACAAGAAGGGAGAGGAGTTTCCCTCTGGTCTTTGGAAGGTGTTAGCTTGAGGAAGAGAACGATGGAATGAAAAATATTGTCCTGCATACCCCACGTTGGAAATTCAGAGGTTTAACCAGTGAACAGCCAGGGAAATTCTCCAGTAGAGTAAGTCTTAAGAGCAGACAGGTGTCTGAGTTCAGCTAAAGAAAAACGTTAGCTACTACCTCATTTTCTGACTTCACTTTCTCCAGCTTTTTGTGTATGAGTCTATGATTTGTCCATGAAAGAAAAGTGAAAGAGTGTCTGACTTTTTTTGTGACTCTATGGGTGATAGCTGCCCCACCTCTGCCCAGGATCCTCTGTCCATGGGATTCTCCAGGCAAGAATACTGGAGTGATTGCCATGCCCTCCTCCAGGGGATATTCCCAACCCAGGGAAGATGATTGGTCCATATCCATGGATTAAAATCCTGCCCTGGGTTTATACCTAAATTAGCCAGAGACAGGGAGTATAGCAACAGTCTCAGGCTGTTCCCCATACACCCCTCCTTAATCCACACACGGGAACACAAGATAAAGTCCGGGTCCCATTGGCCCAGTTAGGATTGCTGGCTTCTCATCTTTCTCTTGGAGATTTGTTGTGGCCAAGTAAATGTTCCATCTGTGTTCCCAGTTGCCATGAACTGATCGGTCAAATGCTCTGGTTCCTGGCACACTTTGAACAACCCTAGAGAGGTGTTTTAGTTGGAACATTGATGCAGGTTTGTGGGGGCATTCTTTATCCTCTGTCTGCAACTTTGTGGCCCACATCTTTGCTCTGCTCGTTGCTGCAGGAAGCAGTCGCTGCACGTCTAGACTTCTGGGATGTCCTTTCAGCTGCATTGCCTGCCTTTGTCCTTTTTCACCCCAGGGGGTCTGTTGCCACCACCATGTTTAACACCTTTGGGGGCTCCACTGGGCCATTTCAACGCATGCGCATTGTATAAGAACATCAGCTCCCTGTTAAGTAGCATTTGACAAAGAGAAGATGGGAACCAGAGGGAAAACACTCCCTTTTCTGTCTCAAGTGGATACTGTGGGGAGAGCTGATGTGTTTAAGTCCTTGTTAGAATCAAGTCTCCATTGCCCAAAGCGGTTCTCTCAGTAATCACTGCGAGATTTCTTTTCCTATGCGCCTGCCTTACGCTCTCCAGTCCCTAGCTCCTGCAGCTCAGAATTACCTCCCAAATATTAATAAAAACTCATTCATTTAAGTCAGTCTCACACTCTGCTTTTACCAGGATATCTAGCTAAGGGGTTTTTGTCCTCATCCATTTTCTTTTGTCAAATGAAGGCGCTTTTCCTCCCCTTTCTATCCTCTCTGGTGAAAAACCTTTAAAAAATAATTATTTTTTTCAAATAAATTATTTTGTTTATTTTAAACATTTTTGGCCATGCTGCAAGGCAGGCAGGATCTTAGTTCCCCAACCAGGGATCAAACCCACACTTGTTACTCACTACAGAGTCTTAACTACTGGACTGACAGGGAAGTCCTCAAATAAACTATCTTATAACAATTTTGGATTTACAGAAAAGTTGTGAGGCGAGTATAGAGAGTTTTCATATATCCCATTATTAGCACCTTACACGCTTATATGGTGCATTGCTGCTGCTGCTGCTAAGTTGCTTCAGTCCTGTCTGACTCTGTGTGACCCCATAGATGGCAGCCCACCAAGCTCTGTTGTCCCTGGGATTCTCCAGGCAAGAACACTGGAGTGGGTTGCCATTTACTTCTCCAAGGCATGAAAATGAAAAGTGAAAGTGAAGTCACTGAGTCGTGTCCAACTCTCAGCGACCCCATGGACTTCAGCCTACCAGGCTCCTCTGTCCATGGGATTTTCCAGGCAAGAGTACTGGAGTGGGGTGCCATCACCTTCTCCTATATGGTGCATTGGTTACCATTAATTAACAATTATTGTTAACTAAAGTCCATATTTCATTTGAAGTTCCCATGTGGCATTAGCAGTAAAGAATCCACCTGCCCAATGCAGGAGATGAAAGAGACATGGGTTCAATCCCTGGGTTGGTAAGATCTCCTGAGTAGGAAATGGCAACCCTCTCCAGTATTCTTGCCTGGAGAATCCCTGTGGACGGAGGAGTCTGGAGGGCCACAGTCCATGGAGTCGCAAAGAGTTGGACGTGACTGAAGCAACTTAGAATGCACACATGGTTTCTTCAGATGTCCTTCATTTTTACTTAATGTCCTTTTTGTGTTTCAGGATCCCATTCAGGATAGCACTTACGTGTAGTGGTCAGTGATGCCTTAGGCTTCTTTATCAGATTTCTCCACTGTAAAGTTACTTTTTCCCATACTTTCCCTACTTTGCTCTTTGGAAGGAAGTTTTTAGGTACAGCCCACACTGAATAAAGGGGAAATTATGCTCTTGTTTATTTAATGTTTTTAAAAAATTTAAATTGGAGGGTAATTGTTCTACAATGCTGTGTTGGTTTCTGCCATACAACAGTGTGAATCAGCGGTAAGTAGACATATGTCCCCTCCCTCTCAAACCTCCCTCATTCTTGCTTCTTGAGGGCAGAGTATCTAGATGAATTATTTGGAATTCTCCTGCATAGGAGATTTGTCTATTCTGTCCCATTTATTTCTTTGCTCAATCATTCATATATGTCACCAAGGACTCAAGGATGTTTGTTCTCCTTTGAGTTATAATCCAGTATTACTTTATTTTCTTGTACAGTTTCCACGTTGGCCACTGGGAGCTCTTTCGGTTGTTCTCTGGATTCCTTTGATATAACTCTGTCATCGTGTGTTATATTACATTGTGTATTACATTACAAGATGCTCCAGGATCATCTTATAAATTTTCTGTTGTAGTCTTAAAATTCACCATTGCTCCAAAGTGCTCTGGTTCTTTTTATTGGAAGGTAAAGCTAGAAACCAAAAGGTGGGTGTTAGGTGTTCTGAAAAGCCTTTTTAAATTTTCTCTTTTATTCTCTTATTTCATTCTCTAAACAGAAGTACCTTTGTTGTTTGTCTTAACTGAGTATGTCATATAATGTCTACTTTTCAGGACATAGTATCTGTTCCATCTGATTATTATCCCTTGTAGGATAGCTCATACCTTCTCTTACACTCAGTTGAACCACATTTGATTTTCCTAGGAGTCAGTGTGCATTTTTAACCATTTACACAGTCCCAGGAATGTGGCAGGTGAGCGTGACCATGGAAATCACTGGCCTTGCCCTACTCCATACCCAACAGAATTAACTGGCTTATAGGATGAAGAAATGACCTATTAAGAGGTCAGTCAAGGTGACAACTTGAGGCCACACCATGTGGGACTAGAGTGCTTCATCCAAGATTCAGTTTATGCCCTGAACCAAGAACTGACGTGTGATATCATGCATCCCATAGTCAGAAACATGAGTCAAGAAACCGAAGGGTGAAAGCTGAATCGGTCCCTCTCACAAGCATCCGTGCACCCTTAGACATTATTGGTTTAGAGGTTCTGGCTCCCATAAAAGAACACAGGTACACGAGAGGATGAGTAAGGTTTCCACTGGGTTGTAATTGACCCTGAGCATTAAGAGAATCTAGCTTTGTCACTATATAGGGTGGCATAGAGGATATTGTATGAAACTCAGTGGTTATTGGGGTGTGTCTTGGTGTTTTCACACTTGGTGAGAATGATGAACGAGCAGTTGGAGCAATCATGGCCTGGAAAGTTTAAGGCTATCAGGGGCTGAAATTTCTCAGGGATGAAGGTTTGGCATACCCTAACAAGGAGCACATTTAAATCCATTAATGTTATGGCTGAGTGTAGGGAATATTTGGAATGGATGGTAGAGATAGGAGATGATGAGTATAAGTTATGGAGTTGGGACCAGTTGCAGCAGGAAAGACTGGAGTTTGTTTCACTAACCATTTCATACTGAATCTTTTATAAAGATGGAGATTACTACCATCAAGAAGGCCGTATGATGGCAAGAATTTACATAGGGTGTAAGTGGAGCCAAGTCGTCCAAAGGCTAAACTGTGCTTGACTTCTTTGATAGACATCTTTGTTAAATTTATGTCTCATATGACCTAATTAAGCATCAATGGCACTGTGGATTCTTACTTTTGCCTTAGGACTTTTCTGCTACCATCATACGGATGCTAGAATGAGCCCACTCAACTTTTCTGATATATCTGAAAACCTGGACTTGCCTTCTGAATTAACATTGTTTGGGACAATCATTAACCAATGGGACAATGGAGCTCCATTGTGTTTCTAGTTGATGCTTCTGACAGTTGTATGTTTCTCAGAAAACCCAGCAAAATCAAGTTCCCATTGCCCACAGGTGTGACCTTGATACATCATGCTGACAATAGCTTTACCTCCTGTTCTGTTTTCACTCTCTTCAGATTCTCACTTTGCCTCTCTTGGTTTACCTACCAGATAAATTATCTATTCAAATATCCTTGCATCAAGCTCTGCTTTTGTGATAATCCAAGTGAAAATGAGTGGGTAGGTTTGCGGTGGTCTAAGGGAGAGGGAGAGAAAATTGCATGAGCAGAGGAATCTGAAATGACATAAAAATCCTCTCTCTAGCTCATGCACTGGGTTCTAAAATTTTTTCTCAAATTCTATAGCCTGGGTAGTTTTTTTTTTTTTAAATCTCTTTGCTTTTTCCCTTCACAGATTTTCATTAGGTTCCAGTTAGAAGTCAGGCTCTGTATGACAAGATCTGGAGAATACAGAGTCATGCTCTTAATGACCTTATGAGGTCTTGGTACAATGAAGAAATCTATAGAAGACTGTGTGAGTGCGACTGTGTGTGAGTGTGTGTGTGTGTGTGTGTGTGTGTGTGTGTGCATACACCCATGTGCACTGAGAACTTGGTCAGGGAGAAGGGGAATAAAAGAATCATATTAAAAATGACTTTCAGGTCTCTTCCCACCTGATCTTGGGTTCATATTGAAGGGCCAGGTATGAGCTTCGGGTGGCCGTGTGACAGCAAGAATCACCAGGCTGTTGCTAAATTGCTCTCAATAGAGAGACTGAACCACTGACACAGGTATGATTGAGGGATTCACTGTTGTCTCTGTTGAGACACAGGAGGCTTAACGATTTCCCCCACCTTCCAGGCAGGCTGCCTGCCACCACTGCCCTGGTGGAGATCATGAAGGTTCATGATCCTCCAAAATGTGACTGTGATGCACAATCGCCACTGGCATTCAAATAAACTAACAAGGAAATTGCATTCACCATCGCCCATGTTCTTCAGAGCCAGCAAACCCCTTGTAATTAACCAATGGAGTTAAGAAGTAGAGTTCAAGGCACCAACATTTGCCAAGTGGGGAGAACCATGTGACCAACTGATTTGATTGAAAGGCATTTCCCTGTGGCTCTGTGCCCACAGCAAAGCAGGCAAATATGAAGAGCCACGTACACATGTCTGGCACATGCTTATGTGTCTACACGCATGTGTGCACACACACATACTTTTAAAGGAAAAGAGTACACTGTTATGGAGAAGAGCACTAATTCTAGGGCAAAATGGCTGGTTCTGGAACACCTGTGGTGATCCAGTGGCTGAAACTCTGTGCTCTCAAGACAGGAGGCCTGGGTTCAATCTCTGGCCTGGGAACTAAGATTCCACAGGCCACAACTAAGAGTTCAAATGCCCAAAGAAAAAGGTCCTGCATGCCACAACTAAGACCCAGTACAGCCAAATAAAGCAACACATAAATAAATATTTAAAAAAAATTTGAGTCTGAGTACAGGCTTGGCCCCTTGGTGGGTGACTTTGGGGATTATATTAAATAATTCATTGAGTGTTATGAAGATTATTATGTGTCTATAAAAGACATAATAGATGCTGATAAGTGATAATATTATTAAAGCAACTACATTAAAATGTGTTTCACATGTTACCTAACCTTATAAAAAGACAGATGGAGGAAGAAAGATGGGGTTTTGAGAGAAAGAAATCAAGTACATGAGCAGAAGATGAAATATTTTGGATGAAATATCTGAAGAGATCACAGGTTCAGAGGAAAGTCCCACCCAGTGCTGGGAGTCCGGGCTTCTTCTTTTGCTAGCTTTCTCTCGTTTCCCCCACTATTTCAACTGATAACATCATTTTTTTGTTGTTGTTTGGCTGTGTGGTATGTTGGATCTTTTCCCCGACCAGGGATTAAACTTTCACCCCTTGGATTGAAAGTGTGGAGCTTTAACCACTGGACTGCCAAGGAAGTCCCATCTGGCAACATCCTTTATATAAAATTTTTCTTGAAAAAGGGAAAGCTGTCTTTACCTCTTATTGTGCTTTTCTCTTTCTCCTTTCCTCTTCTGGTTATCCAAATCCTACTTTTCTTAAAGGGCTAATTCGAGGGTCTTGTTTTCTGAAAAGTCTGTGCCAACATGCAGCCCTTGGGGTCATTTCCCCTAAGACCTTCTGAAGCATCTATGGCCTGTATCGCCATCCCGGTAGCTCTCACCTGCAGTGCTTAGTTAAGGCACATAAATAAGGAAAGTCTTTCTGACTGGGCTGTAGGCATACAGAGAGCTGAATCCTCTTCATCGTGTTTCTTTTTCTGTGCTGAGTATAATTCTTCATGCATAATAGAGGCTCTGTGAATGATATATTCTGCTATTGGTGATGATGATGTCGCCAAGAGATATTGTGTTGTTAATAACACTTTTCGAAGTCTCCTAACTGAATATCTACATGGAGATGAGTGGAGGGTATAAGTCTACATTATTGCCTCCAATTGATGTAATACAACTTCTGACTTTTGTATATTTAATACAACTTATCTCCTCTTGCATATTATCTATAAAAAAACACTAATAACAGTATCTTCAAACATCTCCATGAGGTAGAAAAAGAGTTATATTATTCCCATTGGATGGATCATAATAGCTAACATTTAATGGGAGTTTCCTCTATTCCAGGTACCATTTTAAATGTTTTTCTTTTGTGCGAAAGCTTATCTAATCTTTCTAACAATTTTATAAGGTAAGCTTTATTACTAAGCTTTATTACTATTATAGTTTTATACCACATACGAATAAAGTGCAATGCAGAAGGTAGATTATATTTTGTACAATTATTTACCCCCTTCCATGTAAGAGGATTGTGGATCCCTGCTCTTTGCTGCTTGACTTGCTCATGCTTCCTACAGTTGAGATAGACTTCTTGCACATTGAAATGACATCCTCACTTAGGCCAATGAAATGTCAGTGGAAGAGACAGTAGGCTTATTTCAATCATTTGCTCTAGAAGCCATCTCATGGCTGGTCATTGCTTTATTTTGTTTTGTTTTATTTTATTTTATTTTATTGGAGCATAGTTGATTTGCAATTTGGAGAAGGAAATGGCAACCCACTCCAGTGTTCTTGCCTGGAGAATCCCAGGGACGAGGGAGCCCTGTGGGCTGCCGTCTATGGGGTTGCACAGAGTTGGACGTGACTGAGGCGACTTAGCAGCAGCACTTGATTTGCAATGTTGCATTAGTTTCTTGTGTACAGCCAAGTGATTCAATTATATATATATATATATATATATACACACACACACATGTATTCATTCTTTTTCAGATTCTTTTCTCATATAAGTTATCACAGAGCATTGAGTAGAGGTCCTTATTCCATACAGTAGGTCATTGTTGGTTATCTGTCTTATATATAGTAGTGTGAGTGTGTTCATCCCAAACTCCTGATTTATCCCTCTCCCTGCTACATGTCCCCTTTGGTATCCATAAGTTTGTTTTCAATATCTAAAAGTATGTTCCTGCTCATTTGTATCATTTTTAAATTAGATTTCACATGAGTGACATTGTACAATATTTGTCTTTCTCTGACTTAACTACTTAGCAGGATAGTTTTTAGGTTCACCCATGTTTCTGCAAATGGCATCATTTCATCTTTTTAATGGCTGAGTAATATTCTGTTATATATATAGGTACCACAACTTCTTTATCCATTCCTCTGTTGATGGACATTTATGTTGCTTCTTGGCTATTGTAAATAGAACTACAATGAACATTGGGGTACATGTATTGTTTCAGATTATGATTTTCTCTAGATATATGCTCAGGAGTGGGGTTGCTGGATCATATGGTCATTCTATTTTTAATTTTCAAAGGAATCTGGATATTATCCTCCACAGTCTATGCCCATGCCACCCTAAATGTGCCCAATCTCATTGCTTTCTTATAATCGTTATGAAGCCTGTATCCGTCAATAAGAAAGATGCATGGAACAGAGCCACAGAGCCTCAGGACCACAGCTGATCCACAGTCACAATGTGACTTGGGTGAGAAACAGATCTTCACTGTGGCAGCCCCTGAGATTTTTTTTTGGGGGGGGGTGTGTTTGTTGAGCAGCATAAACAAGTATAAGCTCTCTGATACAGAAATGAGGTGATTTGTTCAAGGTTATATGGTTACTAAGTGGCAAAATTCAAGTTTAAAAGTAATCAATTTGGTTTGAAAAGCCCCGTATTTAACCACCTCATCATCATGCTTCATGCTTAGATAAAGACACTAAGGTCTGGAGAGATAATTATCTCAGTTCTAAATCACACAGGAAACATTTCACTGAGTTTGGGCTAGGACACTAAGCCCTGCTGCTGTTGTTTAAATCGCCAAGTCGTGTCTGACTCTTCTGTGACCTCAGGGACTGTAGCCCGCCAGGCTCCTCCGTCCATGAGATTTCCCAGGCAAGAATACTGGAGAGGGTTGCTATTCCCTTCTTTGGAGGATCTTCCTGACCCCAGGGATTGAGTCAGTGCCTCTTGCATTGGCAGGCGGATTCTTTACCGCTGAGCCAGCCTGGAAGCCCACTAAGCCCTGAGCATTTCCAATGGCAGAGTCAGGATCTCGACTTGCAGTGACACTCTTCCCATCCCACTGGGGAAGTCTCATGGCCCAGTGGTAAGATGATTCTCTGAGGTGGAGCTGAAGTTGGCCAAACCTCCCTCTTCAGCATTCAGGCTTTGTCTCTGTGGCCATCCTCCTCCGAGGCTATTACATATGAGGGATGAAGGAAGAGGGGAACTGTGCAGAGTTATTTGTTTTCTGAGAAGCCAGGGGATTGGAAATGTTTTAGAAACATCTCGGGTTGACAGGGAGGATGAAACGTTAAACATACAGAACCCAACAGGGCCTCTCTCGGGACCCCTGTCTTGCTCACGGCAGGATTCACTCCGACAGTGTTCTGTGGACTGAGTGAAGGAAAACGAAGCCTCGTTCAAACAAAGGCTTGAGTACAATGGTAGTGAAGGCTTCGTGCTGAGTCCTGGGAGGATGTTCATGAGAAAATGCAGCTTGAGCGCTAGTTTGCGCCTAATGCAATATCAGTGTCTATTGGTGAAGGGTCAGGGCATTGACGACTGAATTCAGGGCTTTCCAGCTTGGTTTTCTGTAGACATGAGCATCCCTAGGAATCAGAGAGGAACCTGTACTGAGAAATACATGGGTTTAAAAAAAATTGGAATGTAGTTGCTTTATGGGCTTTCCAGGTGGTGCTAGTGGTAAAGAATCTGTCTGCCGATGAAAGAGACATAAGATATGTGGGTTCAATTCCTGGGTCGGGAAGATCACCTGGAGGAGGGCATGGTAACCCAATCCAGTATTCTTACCTGGATAATCCCATGAACAGAGGAGCCTGGCGGGCTACAGTCCACAGGGTGGCAAAGAGTCAAATACGACTGAAGTGACTTAGTACTCATGCACATAGTTTCTTTGGTTCGTTGGTTTCTGCTGTTCAATGAAGTGAATCAGCTCTGTGTATACATATATCCTCTCCCTCTTGGATCTCCCTCCTCCCTCCTTCCATCCCTGACTCCCCTTCCTCCAACATCCCATTCCTACATGTACACATTTTAGGAGAATACAATATAGAAATTACCACTGCCACAATTTACCTTAAAAATGTTTCCTAGCTTTACCTTTTGGGATGCTGAACAAAATGGTCAAGCCATGATCATATTAGATGATTAATTTACCTTTGCCTCCTAGTAAGTTGCAGAAGCAGAGACCAGAAAGGTTTCTTTGATCTGCCATCTCTAGCATCCAGCATTTTGCAGATGATATTTGTGGGCTAGATGTGTTCAGTTGGTTCACCTGAGACTGTAGTATGGAGCAAACCAGCACGTTGCCAGCAGTGTGCAGATTTCCAGAACAATGAACTTTTTATCCATAGCCTTTGCTTCTGAGGAAGTGAAACTGATGTCTTGCCCTGTCGGATGAGGGATAATCACATACATCCCACTGACAGAAACAAAACAAAACAAAGCAAAGCATGTTGCCTCCTTAGATGAACTCAGTAAGCAAGAATACTCGTTTGGAACTAGTCCCCCCAATAAAAGAAGGCTTGAGCTCTAGTTAGTTGCTATCTTTCTAATGAAAATAATTCTGTCCTGGACTTTTGCAATTTTGACTTCTGTACTCATGTGATGAGCTTGCATTTAGAACAACCGTGTGAGGAAACTGATGCTTTCCCACCAAAGACAGACCTATTGTGTCTTTGTGGGTTAGTTCGAGTCTTCCAAGAAGCAGACACGAAAATGGGATTAGATGAACATGTGTTTTCTTCCTGGAAAAGTCTGTGATGGATAAAGGATGAGGGGGAGTTAAGCATCATCCTCAACTACAATACGGGTGTGACACCTGTGAAAACAGGGAAGGGAGAGAGGAGTGGGCAGAAAGTCTCAGACTGCAGTGAAGATCTGTGAACATCTTGCCCAGGCTAGTGGGGAGTCTCTGAACCAAATTTACCCATCAAATGAACCCCAAACTGGGCAGGGATTGTCCACTTAGAGTCTATTATTATCCTCAGTGATTGGCGAGGAGCAACCCACAGGGATCGTGGACCACTATGACAGTAAAGTTAAAGATGTAATGGCTGGCTACTGTCAATCAATTATTTTCCCTGCAGTCGGCCCTTTGGAAGGAATATTGGACCTCCAGATGTTGGTAACCTCATGACTTTTCCCCTTAAAACCTGTTTTATTTGGATATCTCTTTCTTCAGAAGGCTGGAATTCCCTGCAAATCATTGCAGAGAAAAGTAACATAATGTATTTAACACTTTATAGTGTGTGAGTCAGAGTTGAAAATAATTTGTTAGGTGCTTATAAGTAGTCAACAATTGTAGATGCTGGGTATAGTAGTGAATCAAACAAAAAAATTTGCTTGCCCTCACAGACCGCACATTCTCCAAGTGGAAGAAGGCAAGGCATAAATCTGAATATAGTTGACCCTTGAAGAACACAGCAGTTAGGGAACTGACCCCCTGTGCAGTTGAAAATCCATGTATAACTTTTGAATCCCTGAAAACTTAACTCCTAATAGCCTGCTGTTAACCAGAAGCCTTACTGATAACATACAGTCAATTAATCCTTAGTTTGTTGTTATCTGTATGTCATGTTTTATGCATTTATGACATACCTAACTTGCTCATAATTCTCTTGATATTTCTAAGCTATGTGGTTCATCTGTGGGTTTTTTCTTGTTGCAAACCTCCAAATTTTTTCCCAATGTATTTATGGCAAAACTCCACATTATTAGTGGACTCCTGTGTTTCAAACCCATGTTGTTGAAGGGTCAACTTTTTGTTTTGAATTGATTAAGTGGTCTGGAGTGAAGTAACTCAGGGGAATGGAGCAAGACAAGGGGTATTACATGAGCGAATACATGAGGGAGGTCTCTCAAAGAAGATGGTATTTGGAAAAAGGCTCCAAGGAGGGAAAATGGGGAGCCATGTTGGAAATGATGTTCCCACGCATCTTGGACTAGGTTTTCAAGGATATTTGAGTAGTAAACAGGCTTGGGAGCTCGGGAGAGCCTGTCCCTTTAGGTGGGGTAGATTCATTTCTTGATGCATATAATAAATATGGACTCTATCCCCCTCTCTGGAGAATTTCTAGGATAATAAAGTCTCCCTCCTTTCCCCAAAGAAGATTTGCTTCCATTCCAGGGTACTAAGATAACAGCTGCATCACGCACTCGATGGACGTGAGTCTGAGTGAACTCCGGGAGATGGTGATGGACAGGGAGGCTTGGCGTGCTGCAAAGAGTCAGACACGACTGAGCGACTGAACTGAACTGAACTGAAGATAACAGCTGTTTCTGGAGGGGAGGCTGAGCAGACTTCACAGCAGTCCCCATGTGAGACTGCTGCTGCCGCTGCTAAGTCGCTTCAGTCGTGTCCGACTCTGTGCGACCCCATAGATGGCAGCCCACCAGGCTCCCCCATCCCTGGGATTCTCCAGGCAAGAACACTGGAGTGGGTTGCCATTTCCTTCTCAATGCATGAAAAGTGAAAAGTGAAAATGAAGTCGCTCAGTCGTGTCCGACTCTTAGTAACCCCAAAAACTGCAGCCTACCAGGCTCCTCCATCCGCGGGATTTTCCAGGCAAGAGTACTGGAGTAGGGTGCCATTGCCTCCTCCACCATGTGAGACTAGGCCTCTCCTAAACTGAATGTTTCTCATCTGTGACACAAGCACTCATGAGCTGCTTCTACCAGAGGCTGTTCCTGTCTTCCTGCGACTTGGATGGGCAATAGAACCAATGCCAGCATCACGTGTGTGCTGCCTGCTGCTCCACGAGGCACAGACTGTCTAAACCCATTTGGGCTTGTCTCCTTACTGATCCTCTCGCTTACAGTTTAGCTATTGCTCGACTACTTGGCACCACATGGGTATTTAAGGGAGAGGAAATTCCAGGCAGAGGAAATTGCCAGTGCACAGATCTTGAGGTGTAAACATGTCTGGTTTACTTGATAAACAGCAAGAAGAGCAATGCGACTGAGTAGAATAAGTCGGGAAAAAGTAAAAAGAGATGAGTCCAGAGAGGAATGCAAAGCCGGCAGGGGCGGGGGGTGCAGATTATGTAGAAACTTGTAGGACATTTTAAAGACTTTGGTTTTCCAATCTCGGTAAGATAGAAATCTAGCGAAGATATTTTGAGAGGAGGAATGCAAAAATATGACATATTACAAGAAGTTCAGGGACTTCCCTGGTGGTACAGTGATTAAGAATCTGCCTGCCAGTGCAGGGCACACAGGTTCGATTCCTGGTCTGGGAGGATTACACACCACGGGGCAACTAAGCCCATGCATCATAACTACTGAGCCCACGCTCTGGGATAAGAAGCCACGGCAATGGGAAGCACATGTATCGCAGCTAGAGAGAGTAGCCCCTGCTCACCACAACTAGAGAAGGCTCACGTGCAGCAATGAAGACCCAGCATAGTGGGAAAAAAAAATTTTTTTTTTTAATTTCAATTTTTTTTTTTTTAAGTTCTTTTCAGCAATCAGAGCAAGGCTAGGAGAGCAAGCGCAGAGGCAAGGACACCAGTTAGGTAGTGATGGCTACAACGATGTTGGCATTGACCAGGGCGACATCACTCCGTGTGGTATAAGTGGGCAGTCCTATCTCTATTTTCTAATTGAATTTTTTTACTGTATATCCTAGATATAAGATCTTTGTCAGATATGTGGCTTTTGAATATTTTCATCAAATAACTTGCCTTTCCATCCCCTTAATAGGGCCTATCATGGCATTAAAGTTTTTAAATTTTGAAAAAGCCAACATCAATTTTTTTTTTCTTACATGGATTGTGCGTTTGGTGTCTTTTCTAAAAATTCTTTTCCTGTCCTAGGTCCCAAAGATTTCCTTCTATGTTTTCTTCTGAAGGTTTTGCAGCTTTATGTTATGTTGGGGTATTTTTGAAGATGGAATGAACAGATATGCTGATGGACTCGATATGGATTTTCTGTAAGGGAACGACAAGAGACAATGATGATTTGGTCAGCAATTTGAAGATTTGGGTTGCTAGTCATTAAAATAGGATAACTCTGATTGGGGCATACTTGAGGAGAAGGGCTATTAGCAGTTCAGTTCCAATGACTGAAGTCATCAGTTAGACATCCATATACAGACATGACATCATAACAATATTATGTAGAGATAAAGTAACACTTTTTTTCACATTAATTTTTTAAAATAAATTTATTTATTTTAATTGGAGGCTAATTATGGCAAAACCAATACAATATTGTAAAGTAATTAGCCTCCAATTAAAGTAACACTTTTTTTGTTGTTGTTTGTTTGTTTTTGCTGGTTCATGCAGAATGTGAGTTCTTAGTTCCCCAATCAGGGATTGAACTTGCAGCGCCTGCATTGGAAGCCTGATATCCTAACTACTGGACAGCCAGGAAAGTCCCAAAGTAATATGGTTTTTTATTGACAGCTTTTGTGGGGGAAAACTGACATAAAATAAGCCATACATTTTTGTGTATAACTTAGTAAGTTTTGACATATGTATACCTTCATAAAACCATCGTCAAATCAATATAATGCACGTTTCCATCAACCCTTCAAGTTTCTTCATTGCCTTTTGTATTTGTTTCATCCGCCCTACTTTTATTTCCATGCGATCCCTGATTTGCTTTCTGTCATTATAGATACAGAAATGGAATGATGCAGCGTGATCTCTTTTTTGGCCTGGCTTCTTTCACTCAGCATAATATTTGGAGATTGATCCATGCTGTTTCATGTATCAGTATTTCATTCCTTTTTATTGTGGAAAAGTATTCCATTGCATGGATGTAACAGGGTTTATCAATTCACATTTTGATGGTTATTTGGGTTGTTTGCAGTCTGGGAGTGTTACAAATAGAGCTGCTATGAAGATTTATATACAAGTCCTATCTCTATTTTCTAATTGAATTTTTTTACTGTATATCCTAGATATAAGATCTTTGTCAGATATGTGGCTTTTGAATATTTTCATCAAATAACTTGCCTTTCCATCCCCTTAATAGGGCCTATCATGGCATTAAAGTTTTTAAATTTTGAAAAAGCCAACATCAATTTTTTTTTCTTACATGGATTGTGCGTTTGGTGTCTTTTCTAAAAATTCTTTTCCTGTCCTAGGTCCCAAAGATTTCCTTCTATGTTTTCTTCTGAAGGTTTTGCAGCTTTATGTTATACATTCAAATCCATGACCCATTTTGAGTTAGTTTTTGTGTGTGGTATGAGGTCTAGATTAAGGTTCAATATTTTGGCTGTGGTTGTCAGTTGTTCGAGAACCATTTGTTGAAGGGTCTATTCATTCTTAATTAAATTACTTCTGAAGGATTTGTTAAAAATCAGTTGGGCATATTTGTGCTGTTCTTGATTATAGTAACCATGTACAAAGTCTTAGCACTGGGTGGAGTGATTCATTCTACTATATTCTTCTTTAAAAAATTAGTGTTAGCTATTCTAGTTCCTTTGTCTCCATAGAGACTATAAAATAGCTTGTCTATACCTATTAAAATCTTGCTAGAACTTTGACTCTTTAGTACCCATTTTAAGCAATTTGATATAATATGCCTTTGCATAGTTTTGTACATGTTTATTGTTCTTGAGTTTCATCTAACTTCTTAAAACTGTGTGTTTATAATTTTCATCAAAAGTGGAAAAATTTAAACTGTTATTTCTTCAAATATTTTCTTTCTCTCTTTTCATTATTTCTAGTTATCCACATATTAAGCAACTTGAAGTGCTCACAGATTTTTTTCACCTTTTAAAAATTATTTTTTCTCTTGGTGTCTCATTTTGGTTATTTTCTGATATCATATCTTCAAACTCACTATCTTTTCCCTGTAGTGTCTAACCTACTATTAATCCCATTGAGTGTAGCTTTCATCTCACACTTTGCACTGATTAGTCTTCACCTCACAGGTTCTATTTGAGTGGTTGTGATATCTTCCATGTCTTTAATTAACATTTGAACATATGGATCACTGTTACGATGGCTCTTTTAAAATCCTTGCCTGCTAATTCTAACATCTGTGTCCATTCTGGGTTGGTTTTGATTGATTAATTTTTTTCCTCATTCTGAATCATATGTTGCTGTTTTTTGCAAAACTGTGAATTTTACTTTTCTGGGTGCTGGCTATATTTTTTTTAAAATTCTTACATGTATTTTTGAGCTTTGCCATGGGATGCTGTTAAATTACTTGGAAATAGTTTGATTCTTTCATTCTCCTAAGATTTGTTAGGTGAGATCTGAGTAGTTTCTGGTTCAGGGATGACTATCTTTCTGAATATTCTACTCCATGTGCTGTCAGTCATGGTATTGAACCTACTGGAATCATCTAGAAGAAAAACTAATGCTATATTTTTCAGTCTTGGTGGTGGAAATGGGCATTGTTTCTGGATCCAGTTTGAGCCCAGGCATTATTTTCTTGAATCTTTCTCGATTGTTCTTCTTTGTTCCTAAGTAGTTTACTCGTACACATGTGCTGGTCAGGATTCACCTCTGCAGATCTCTGACATTCTCTCTGTGTAGGTCTTCTATAGTAGCTGCTTTGACAACTTCAGTTCAGTTCAGTTCAGTCTCGAGTCACGTCCGATTCTTTGCCACCCCATGAATTACAGCACGCCAGGCCTCCCTGTCCATCACCAACTCCCGGAATTCACTCAGACTCACGACCATCGAGTCAGTGACACCATCCAGCCATCTCATCCTCTTTCGTCCCCTTCTCTTCCTGCCCCCAATCCCTCCCAGCATCAGAGTCTTTTCCAATGACTCAACTGTTCGCATGAGGTGGCCAAAGTACTGGAGTTTCAGCTTCAGCATCATTCCTTCTAAAGAAATCCAAGGGCTGATCTCCTTCAGAATGGATTGGTTGGATCTTCTTGCAGTCCAAGGGACTCTCAAGAGTCTTTTCCAACACCACAGTTCAAAAGCATCAATTCTTCAGCACTCAGCTTTCTTCACAGTCGAACTCTCGCATTCATAGGTAACTACTGGAAAAACCATATCCTTGGCTAGAGGGACCTTTGCTGGCAAAGTAATGTCTCTGCTTTTGAATATGCTATCTAGGTTGGTCATAACTTTTCTTCCAAGGAGTAAGCATCTTTTAATTTCATGGCTGCAATCACCATCTGCAGCTTAAGACTCTCAATTCTGGCTCCTCAACTCAAGGGCTATGCCAAGCTTTGCCTGGCTTCCCCCTCCCTGCATCATAGCCTGGAAATGTCTTTAAGGCAATGAACTTGGGCATTTGTAAGACTCAGAGCATTGGTTTTTCCTTCTAGATGATTCCAGTAGGTTCGAAGTGAGTAGAATGAAATTAACTCCAAGATAAAGATTGTTTTGTTATTGTTTGAAAGGCAGGCTTCCAAAGAGGCTTTCATATATATAAAGGTAGTCTGTTTTCTTTTTCAAATAAAAATTATGTTTGAAAATATGTTAACCAGAAAAGTTATTTAGAGCTCAAAAAGTCCTTAGGAACTGTCTAATTCTACTTCCTCACTTTATTGAGAGTGCTGAGGTCTGGAGCAGGCGAAGATCTTGCCTAGGATCATGACCATTGGGTAGTGTCAGAGTTGGAATTTGAACACGAGGCTCCTAAGTCATCTAGTGTTATTTCCACTTTACCAGTCACCTCGATAATGAGAAAACTGTGTCTGTTAGCATGCTTAGACTGTTATTATTGTAACTGCACATCAAATAACTTTATATATATATATTTTAACATTTGAACTTTCAAAACACTTTCACATCTGTTATTGAATTTGATTCACACAATAGCCTGTGAAGTATTTATAAAGTAATTTCATTTGAAAAGTGAAAGAGAGACAACCCCACTAATTAGGGCAGGTCTCAGCATTTAAAAAGGATGTGTCCAATCAGACTGATGGAGAAAACGTTGTTCGTCTTTCTCCCGTAGTGTCTTCTAGACCAGAGATGGGGGAAAATAGCTTTGTGGATGACATCTTCAAACATTTTAGACTTGAAAAAGACATGAAAAAGTCACATTTTTTAGTGTTGACTCTATCAAGGGTCACAAATTTACACGTAGCCCAATTCTGATGTGCAGAGAAAACGTACTTTCTTTATGTTGCTATTCAGGCCTAATCTTGATACCACACTGGCTGTTTAGGTGGACACAATTTCGATTTGGTTCAATCCTATATAATACTTGGTCCATACTCATCATCTAAATCTTCCCCCAAGGTACAAGCCAGTTCCATCTAGAAAATAATATTTCGGCTCTCAGCTATCTCTACCTCTCACAGTGAGAGAGTAGCTAAGAATATGAATATGAAGACTGAAGCAAAAATTTAGACAAACTTGGGATAGAAGAGAAGGCATGAGTCTTTGAAGAAGCATCTTCTGTCTTTAGCAAATTGTGGAGTCCTGTTCCTTGTTTGCTGGTTGCTTTTGGCTCTGCTGGGATTCATGATTTATGACTAAAGCCTGTAACTAGTGTAAACCACAGTCTGGCTGGTTGATCTTTTTAGAAATAATTTTATCTTATTATTATTTTAAAAAATATTTATTCATTTGATTGCCCTGGGTCTTAGTAATGGCACATGGCACATCTTCATTGCAGCAAGTGAAATCTTAATTGTAGCATGTGGGCTCTAGTTCCTTGCCAGGGGTCAAACCTAGGTCACCTGCCTTGGGAGTGAGGAGTCTTAACCACTGGACCTGGTTGTTTACTCTCGGCTTGATTAGTTCAGGCCATGTGGAGAAGGAGACTTTTGGCTATCCAGGCATCACCTTGGCATTTACCGTGATATTACAAGTCCCCGAAGATCATGGCATCTGGTCCCATCACTTCATGGGAAATAGATGGGGAAACAGTAGAAACAGTGTCAGACTTTATTTTGTTGGGCTCCAAAATCACTGCAGATGGTGACTGCAGCCATGAAATTAAAAGACGCTTACTCCTTGGCAGAAAAATTTATGACCAACCTAGATAGTATATTCAAAAGCAGAGACATTACATTGCTGACTAAGGTCCGTCTAGTCAAGGCTATGGTTTTTCCTGTGGTCATGTATGGATGTGAGAGTTGGACTGTGAAGAAGGCTTAGCGCAGAAGAATTGATGTTTTTGAATTGTGGTGTTGGAGAAGACTCTTGAGAGTCCCTTGGACTGCAAGGAGATCCAACCAGTCCATTCTGAAAGAGATCAACCCTGAGATTTCTTTGGAAGGAATGATGCTAAAGCTGAAGCTCCAGTACTTTTGCCACCTCATGCGAAGAGTTGACGCATTGGAAAAGACCCTGATGCTGGGAGGGATTAGGGGCAGGAGGAGAAGGGGACAACCGAGGATGAGATGGCTGGATGGCATCATGGACTCAATGGACGTGAGTCTGAGTGAACTCCGGGACTTGGTGATGGACAAGGAGGCCTGGCGTGCTGCGATTCACGGGGTCGCAAAGAGTCAGGCACGACTGAGCGACTGAACTGAACTGAGGTCTGGTTACAGTCATTATTCAGTTCTGCCTGTAGTAGGTTGCAATGATAATTCCAGTTCCTCAATTCTTTTGTCCATGTATTTTGCAATCCACTTTTCGGTTGCTCTCACTAAGGAAGTGGAGTCTGCTCCCCATGCTTCCCCATCTCTGCCATGAATCAGATCTGTTTGTGTGACTTTCATTTGATGCTTGTGGAACAGCAGTTTCTTTTCTTCATTTCAAAATGAGGCAAAGTGACGGTGTGACAGTTCTGAGCCTTGACAGTCAAAAGGCTTGCACGTTTCCCCTTGCTCTCAGGTGCCTCCACCATCCATGAGATGATGGAAAAGCTACCCTGCTGGAAGGTGAGACATACTTGCAACAGAGCGGAAGCGACTAGTAATCCTAGTCCAGCTCAGTCTAGATCAGCCAGAAGTCAGGCTACCCCAGAAATCTGAGCTATCAGTGCAGCCCAAACCAACTGATTGCCACAGTCATGAACAATAACTACTTACTGTATTGTGCCATTGAGGTTTATTGTTGCTGTTGTTTACAGCAAATGCTAATTGATAAACCATTTCACCCTTAAATATGGCCACCGTCTAGAAATCTTGCCAGCCTTCTTTGCCTACAGTCAGTGTCCTTCAACTAGACCCCTGCTGGAAAAAAAGCTTGTAGATGAAACAAGTTGCATTTAATTTCTCATTATAATGAGAAAACCACAGAGTGCTTCAGTAAAAGTATGCTTGAAAGAATCTATTAGAGAATTGGGGCTTTTGTTGGGTAATTTGGAGGAAGGTCTAAGAAAGCAGAGTCTTCTTGATTGGGTGTTGTCAGAAAGCGAAGGCAGTTCTATGATTGGGTGTTTCAGGAAATCTTATCTATAGGGACTAATTTATAAGTGCGAATTAATTGTAATTGTAAAGAAGTGGCAGCCTCTCACATAGGGAGGGGAGATGCTGGGTGTTTTGTGTTGCACAGCGACCTTTGTTCTAAGTTGCTTTATCATGGTCTCAGAGCCATTCACTTCACATGATGTTCTGGGAGATCGTCAGTATCAAAAGGAGAGCAAACTGGCCTGATGGTGAGCAACAGACCAGCTTGTAGTAATACTGAGATCTGATAGTGAATGCTAGATCAGTTCTAGAAACATCAGCAGCTGTGTTTTCACTTTCTCATGACCTTTGAAAGCATTCCGGAGGATCCACAGGGATTTCTGAATTTCATTGATGCCAACGTGGGCTGCAGGTGACTCTGCAGAGTTAGCTTTGGGTCCTTTCTCTTTTCTCAGCTCTATTGTGCACAGTACCTTGTGTCCTGATGAATACACTCCCAGGGTGTTGTGTGGGTATGTGGAGACTTTGAGGTGAGGATAAACAAGAAACTTCAACTTCTATGCTGGCCTGCTCCTCCCTTATTTACTGTCCTCTTCCTGTTCCCTGGTGGCTCAGAGGTTAAAGCGTCTGCCTCCAATGCGGGAGACCCGGGTTCGATCCCTGGGTCGGGAAGATCCCCTGGAGAAGGAAATGGCAATCCACTCCAGTATTCTTGCCTGGAGAATCCCATGGACAGAGAAGCCTAGTACATTATAGTCCACGGGGTCGCAAAGAGTCGGACACGACTGAGGGACTTCACTTTCACCTTCACCTTCACCTTCACCTTCCTGTTCCAGGTCACAGGAAGGAAAGTGAAGACACTTCTTTCTACCTGCGTCTTGCTCCTCTTCAACTCTTGGGCTGAGAAGTGTGCTTATTTAATTTTCACTTTAGAGAAGCAGACTAGGGCAGTGTTATGAGCTCCTGAGAATTTCTAGCTCTGCCACATAGAAACCAGATCTTGAACAGAAAAAGATATCTCACAGTGACTGTTGTGACACATGCCTCTTGTCAACCACTTCCTAAGGCAAGCAAGGGGGAAGGTGAAAAATGGGGAATTAGCTCTGGTTTTGTGAATATGGTTGTGGGTAAAGAATCAGAAGCATCTGTTTCTCTAAGCTGTTGCTGGTTTTTCAGTAGATTAAAAATTTTTTTTTTAAATATTGTGGTAAAAGTTAAAATATAAAGCAGGAGGGGGGAGGTGGGGGTCAGGATTGGGAGTTCATGTACACTTGTGGCTGATTCATGTCAATGTATAGCAAAATGAATACAGTATTGTAAAGCAAAACAAACTAAAAAATAAAAATTAATACAAAAAATATATAAAGCACAATATTTTAACAGTATTTAACTGCAAAGTTCATTGGCACTAAGTACATTTAATTGTTGCCGAATGCTTATCTCCCAAAGTTTTCACCTTCCTGCACTGAAACTCTGCCCCCATTAAACAATGATTCCCCATTTGCCCTCCCCAACCCCCCAGCCCCTGGCATCCACTGATGTACTTTCTGACTCTATGAATCTGACTATTCTAGGTGCCTCATATAGGTGGAATCAAACAGTATTTGTCTGCATCTAATGTATATTGGCCCTGGAGAAGAAAATGGCAACTCATTCCAGTATCCATGCCTGCGAAATTCCATGGACAGAAGAGCCTGAGGGGGTTACAGTCCATATGTTTGCAAAGAGTTGGACATGATTGACTGAGCGCAATGTACATTGTAATGCAATTTTAAGGTTAACTTAATATATGTCCCACAAGCAGGTTGTACCTTCTTTTTCCCCCTGTGCTATACCGCAGACCCTCCCCAGTCATCTACTTCACACACGATAGCGTGCATATGTCAAATCCCATCCTCCCAACCCATCCCACCACGCTTGGCATCCATATGTTTGTTCTCATGCCTGTGCCTCTGTTTTTGCTTTTGCAAATAGGTTCATCTGTGCCATTTTTCTGGATTCCATATATATGTATTAATATATGATATTTGTTTTTCTTTTTCTGCCTTACTTCACTCTGTATGTCCCTTTAAAATCAATCACATCTCTACTGGTAGGACTAAGAGGATTAATTTCCTCCTTAAACGTCTTCTTTATGATCTATAGAAAAGATATATTTCTCCTCTTACCACATCTTTAACTCTGTTTAGGTCAAGTGCACCTAGAATGAGGGCAGTGTGTTATAGCCATTAGAGTATAGAGTAGAAGTTCTGGGGTCAAGCTGCCTGGCTCCATTCATAAGTTCACTAAGAAAGTGAGCAAGGGAAATTTACAAATCTTTTCTCACCTTAGTTTCCTATCTATGATGTAAGTGTGATATGAAGATCTGCCTCACACCTCATTCATTCATTGTCATGATCACATGAGTGATTCACCAGTAGCATTTAGAAAAAAGTCTCATGTCAGTTAATAAAAATAACATAGCTTCTCAGAGCAGTGTTTGCCATATAATTATACAGTACAGATATCTACTATGGTTATTATTAATACTTTTATTTGTAAACGAAGACTGGTTCTATTAAGCCAAGGAAATATTTCCTTCTCCTTTCCTGATCTTCCTTGCCTAAGAGCTCTTGTCCTAGAACAAGGAATGAAAGTTAGGTAGGTCACTTTTTCAACTTTCTAGAGCTTTGTTCTCTGTAGTGAATGGCTCTTATAGTATATTTGAATGTCATTGATGCTTAATGATCATTTGTTGAATGAATGAACAGCTAGTCTTTCCCATAGCTCTTGATTTCTCATCCTTTTATTCAAGAGCTTAGGGTTCTTTTGATCGTAAAATATTGTTTGAAACTGCACTTTCAACACTTAGAATGTCACTGTGGACTGATTTCCAAACTCATGAAAAGCAGTGACAGGAAGGTGAGTAGTCATAAGTTTATTACACAAGCTCTGTCCTTTGCAGAACATATGAGAAATGTCAAGTAGAATTCCCTTAAACTGTAAAGTTTATTTGTCCATCATGTCCATTTCTTCCTCTTTTCTCCCTGCCTGAAAATAAGTGTATCTTCATATTTAGATACAGCAAGGAGATTCACTGATGGATACTGTTTTTATATTGGAGTGAAAATTGATTTGATTCCTAATCATTTCATGAAAAGTCAGTGTTGGAAAGTATCAAAGGACCATCCAGGATGGGGAGGCTGCTCTGAGGAGCTGTGTGCTTCCCAGACTGTTGGTCTGTGGGGAGGAAGGAAAGGGAATGGCAGCGTGCCTTTCCTGGGTGCTGAAACCACAAAACATCGAAAGTCTGAAGCAATCCAGAGCAGTGGTCCCTACAGCATGGGCTCATGTTCATTGCTATGCAGGAAGAATTCATGACTCGTCTATCTATTGTTGCTGTTTCGTCACTCAGTTGTGCCCCATTCTTTGCAACCCCACCCACAAAGATCCTTTGTCCATGGCATTTCCCAGGCAAGAATACTGAATGGGTTGCCATTTCCTTCTCCAGGGGAACTTCCTGATCTAGGGATCAAATACACGTCTCTTGACTTGGAAGGTGGGTTCTATGCCACTGAGGCCATAGCTGATGTTTAATTCATTCAAAAATTACAAAGATACAAATACAGAGATACTGGTGGTACTTACTCAAAAAAATTGATACATTCTGGGATTTTGTAAGAATCACTAACTCGAATGGCAATAAAAACAAAAATAAATAATTGGGACCTAATTAAACTGAAAAACTTTTGCACAATGAAAGAAACTATAAGCTAGGTGAAAAGGTAGCCTTCAGAATGGGAGAAAATAATAGCTGATGAAACAATTGACAAAGAATTAATCTCCAAAATATGCAAGCAGCTCATGCAGCTCAATACCACAAAAATAAATGACCCAATCAAAAGTGGGCCAAAGAACTAAACAGAGGTTTCTCCAAAGAAGACATACAGATGGCTAACAAACACGTGAAAAGATGCTCAGTTCAGTTCAGTCACTCAGTCATGTCCAACTCTTTGCAACCCCATGAATCGCAGCATGCCAGGCCTCCCTGTCCATCACCAACTCCCGGAGTTCACTCAGACTCACGTCCATTGAGTTGGTGATGCCATCCAGCCATCTCATCCTCGGTTGTCCCCTTCTCCTCCTGCCCCCAATCCCTCCCAGTATCAGGGTCTTTTCCAAAGAGTCAACTCTTCGCATGAGGTGGCCAAAGTACTGGAGCTTCAGTTTTAGCATCATTCCTTCCAAAGAAATCCCAGGGTTGATCTCCTTCAGAATGGACTGGTTGGATCTCCTTGCAGTCCAAGGGACTCTCAAGAGTCTTCTCCAACAAAACAGTTCAAAAGCATCAATTCTTCAGCGCTCAGCTTTCTTCACAGTCCAACACTCATATCCATACATGACCACAGAGAAATGCAAACCAAAACCAAAATGAGGTACCATCTGACACTGATCAACTGATGGCTGCCATCAAGCAATACATTTGCAAACAATACAGCATTTACAAAAATAAATGCTGGAGAGGGTTTGGAGAAAAGGGAACCTCTTACACTGTTGGTGGGAATGCACACTAATTCAACCACTATGGAGAACAATATGAAACTTCCTTAAAAAACTGGAAATAAAACTGTCATATGACCCAGCAATCCCACTGCTGGGCATATACAATGAGGAAAGCAGGATTGAAAGAGACACATGTAGCCCAATTTTCATTGCAGCACTGTTTACAATAGCTAGGACATGGACGCAACCTAGATGTCCATTGGCTGATGAATGGATAAGGAAGTTGTGCTGCATATACAAAATGGAATATTACTCAGCTATAAAAAGGAATGCATTTGAGTCAGATCTAATGAGGTGGATGAAACTGGAGCTTATTCTACAGAATGAAGTAAGTCAGGAAGAGAAAAACCAATACAGTATACTAACGCATATATATGGAATTTAGAAAGATGGTAACGACGACCCTATACGCAAGATAGCAAAAGAGACACAGATGTAAAGAATAGACTTTTGGACTCTGTGGAAGAAAGTGAGGGTGGGATGATTTGAGAGAATAGCATTAAAGCGTGTGTATTACCATATGTAAAATAGATGACCAAGGCAAGTTCAATGCATGAAGCAGGGCACTCAAAGCTGGTGCTCTGGGACAACCCAGAGGGATGGGGTGGGGAGGGAGGTGGCAGAGGGGTTCAGGATCATGGGGACACATGTGCACCCATGGCTGATTCATGTTGATGTATGGCAAAAACCACCACAATATTGTAAAGTTATTAGCTTCCAATTAAAATAAATTAATTAATTTTAAAAAAGAATCACTTACTCTTAGGGTAGGCAAGAACTTTTAAGGTCACCCATCTTGTTCCATGTTATCTATTTCAGAATCTGACTGGGTAGCTATTGCTGTCTATCCAAATCCCCAGAACTCAAAGGTTTAAAATGATAAGTACAATTAACCCATGAATGACATGGAGGTTAGGGGATCTGATCACTCATGCAGTTGAAAATTTATGTAAAACTTTTGACCTCCCTTAAACTTAACTACTAATAGCCTACTGTTGACCAGAAGACTTACTCACAACATAAATAGTCAATTAACGAAGTTTGTATGTTATATGAATATCTGTATGTTCATATCGACATATCAAAGTTTTTCTTAATTTATCTTAATATTTCTAAGCTACACAGTTTATCTGCAAGTTTTTTCAAATTATTGCAAATCTCAAAAAAATCCAATATACTTATTGAAACAATTCCTTGCATAGGTGGATCCATGCAGTTCAAACTCATATTGTTCGAGATTCAATTGTATTTATAATTTCTGCCTTCTCTGGCTCAATTCATTCAAGACTCTTTTCTTGATTGCTTGTGGGATAGGATTCAGGGTGAAATGTTGAGGATATGTGTGGCAGAGGATGGGTGGTAGGCTTGGGGATGGTTTCCCAGCCTTAATACTACCTCGCTGATCTTAGTCTTTAATAAAATTGGCTTTTAGAGATTCTGGATCTTGGCAAAGAACAACAACAACAAACTAACACCAAGCTTCTTTGCCTCCTGTCCTTTCCCAGCTTTTATAAGGTCAAAGGAAAATGACTGAAATTCATGCCGTGAGATGAAGAGGGATGCTACAGTTATTAAATTCAACTCTCCAACCAGCAGGAGGCCCCTCTGGTACGAAGAACACTTTTATAACTTGTTGAGAGGCTCAAAACTGCAGGACTTCAAATCCTACACCCTCTCAGGGGCCATGTGGTCTGCATGTGAGCTTCCTCAGAGAATGAAGACCTTAAAATCCTCATTGTTAGCAGATAACCTCCTGTATTACACTGAAACCCCCCACCCATTATTGGGAATTTTTCTCTCTCTTGCTCCATAGAATGTCATGATTTCGGTTGTGGGGTCAGGCTGTGGAGGATATACATCCATGACAATTGGAAAATGCACTTTAATATACACTAGAAACAGTCTTGCCTCAGTACCGTTATATTAAAGGTGATCAGGGCTAAAAAGTTGTACATAAGTCTGTTGGTTCTGTTAGATAAAGTTCTACTGTCTCAGTGAGTCGTGTTCATGCGTTTGTGGTCAGTCAGCTGTTAGAAGGGGATAGGCTGGCTGGTCTAGAGTGATCTCACTTTCATGTCCTGTGGTTGGTTGATGATTGGTTGGTGTGATGGGGGTGATTATCATTCATCCTCCAGGCTGGTCCAAGCTTTTTTGCATAGTAGCTGGTCAGGGTTGCAAAAGAACAAGACTTTTTGAATCTGGGTTTAGAAGTGGCACAGGGTTGCATCTACCAAATGCTGTTGGCCAAAGTCAGTCTCACAAATAAACCCATATTCAAGGAGGTGGGAAGGGGAAAGCCTTAACTCTTTGATGGGAATAGATGCAAAGTCACACGGCCAGGGATACCAATGTAGAAAGGGGAATAATTGGAGCCATCTTTGTAATTGGCATGATTGATGATGCTAAATACATTTCAGTCAAATGAATCAGTGGCCTTAAAGGACACATAATCCCTCACCACTGTAAGCTTCAATGCTCTCTACTGCTGCTGCTGCTACTGCTAAGTCGCTTCAGTCGTATCCTTATCCAAATTGTCACCCAGCTTTTGCTTGAGCACCATCCATAATAGGAAATTTTACCTTCAATTATAGCCCACTTCTGGAACCAGTGAACTGCATTAAACTGAAGAAATTACTCGTCTGTTTTTCTGTGAAATATTAGAATGATCTTCAAAATTCATAATATATTTGAGTATATTTTTAATAAGATGCTGTGCATGGTTTCTGAAATAGGGATCATCTCTCCTTCCTTCTCTATCTCTCCCCCTGCCATCTGATCCCCTGTCAAATTAGTGTGAAGGATTCGTGTATTTTTGAGAACCAGTGTACTACAAAAACATCTGCCCAGATTTTGTCAAAGACCCAGAGGTCAGCAACTGATGCACTCCAGATGGTGTTTTTTCTATATGGCTTTTATGATGGTCTCTGCTATAGAACAGTTCCTCCTGCACTGAAAGAGGTACTTCCAAAGGGGTCACCTGGCATTTCCAAAGGGCACTGCAGACATTCTGATTTTCCTGGTGGCAATTCTGTGAGGTCAGTGAGAGTTTTCCCTCTTCTCAATTTATGGGTAAAGGTTTAGATGCAGGAAGTATGCCCCAGTTCACAGGATATGTTGATAGTTGAACTTCCATAAAAGCTCATGGTCCGAGACTGTCAGTTTGCTGACCTGTGCTTTTATAGGTAGGTGACGACAGGTTGAGTCCTTGGACTTGGCTTCTACCCTGAAGCTCTCACTCAGCTGCAAGTCAGAGTCTAGACTTATACAGCAAAAAGGGCTGTCAGAGTCTTCTATTTTAGGAATGGGTTCTGATCTGCTTGTGGAAACAGTTTAGTGGGTTGTAGACAAGCATTTTTTAAAAAAGAGAGACAGAATAGAGATAAAAAGAATAAAATAGAAAATAGATTTTATTCATAGAGCAAACGTTAATAAAAATGTTTTTATTGTATACATATAAATATGTATTTGTATATATGTAGGTATATACAGTGTTACAATTTGAACTGTTATTTCTTACTGTTGGCCATATTAAAAAAACTTTTTAAAGTCATTGTTGTAGTCTGGCATTCTTTATTTTAGAACTCAGGAACTGAGGGTCATGGATGTGAAGTAAACTGACCCAAGTTACCCAGAAGGTCAGTGACCAAAGGCAAATTTAGAATTTAGGTTTGCTAATTCCCATGGGAGGCAGCATTGCCTAATGGAAAGAGCAGAGAGTTTTCAAGTGGAAGTTGGCTGAAATCTTTGCCCCATTATATACTTGTATAATGGTGGATGCTTATCTTTATTTTACAGATGGGAAAACTAGGGCTTGAGGAGGTTAATACTTAAATCTTATGCTTAGGGTAGAGGTTAAATTAAATTACGTGATATAGAAGAAATAATTGAGTCCTAGTTTATTTGGTGAATAATTATTTCAGGCCAGGAATTTTGTTCTCTCTCTTATTCCTGAAGATCTCCGTTACTCTGCTTTTTAAATATAATTTATATATATATATAGATATAGATAGATAGATAAGACTTTGGCATAGTAATGATAAGAAACACCTGGGTAATTCTAAATTTAACCCCATGTAACACATAAAAATATGTTTATGAGTTTATAAAGATTATAAGGAAGTATATAGTTAATTATAGGAGTATAAACTAGAGTTTATAAAGATTATAAAGAAACACATAGTTAATCTAGTGGAAAAAAATAAAATATATATACACATAAAAAGTTATTTTACAAAACAAAGCAGAACTTGATAATTTTATATTCATATCTCCCTCTCCCAATAAATACTATAACAACTCTGAAGAGGGAGACACCGCTGTGGGGTGAAGAAATCAAAGGGGGCTACCTGGAAGAGGTTTGACTCAATGATATTTGAAAGATCAGTAGAATTTAGAAGGCTGGGAAGAAGGTAGCATCTTAGGAAAGAGGGAGGGCACAAATAAGGGCACAGAGGTGGAAGGTCTAATCTAATGATATTGTGATGAGTTTGGGTGATGTGGAAGCCACAGGTAAAGAGGCCGGAGTAAGGAAGCCTGGCGTCAAATCTGTGGAAGGCTTGGACTGCTAGATCCAGGATTTGGGATGGTAGTTTTGCAGGGATGAGGTCCTGTAAGAGGTTTTGTCTGAGTAGTGGCATAATAGAGTTTTATTTTATGTTTTTTTCTATGTGGACCATTATTAAAGTCTTTACCAAATTTGTTACAATATTGGCACTGTTTTATGTTTTGGTTTTTTGGCCCAGAGGCATGTGAAATCTTAGCTTTCCAACCAAGGAACAAAGCTGCATCTCCTGAATGGCATGGCAAGGTCCCAGCTATTGGACTGTCAGGGAAGTCCGAGAGAATAGAGTTTTAAAATAGTTAATTTTCAGTTGAGTGGAGCACATAGTATGTTGGAGACCATATGTCTTGTGAAATTTTAATCACAGTGGGCTGAAAGATCTTCAGTCTTTGTAACCACATTTGTAACCACATGGTCACATTAAAAAAAAAAAAAGCAAAGGTAATTGACTCAGTTTGAGGAAATTCAAGTTTAAGGCCAGGCTGGCAACATCAACCTCATGAATCTGGGGTAAAGCAGATTTGGAAAAACCTACCCCAAAGCATTAGACAAGAGGTGAGTAAGATGCTAAACTCTGGAGATCAGTCATGGAGAGAGGAACTGTCCAGTGTTGATGGGGCCAGAAAAATGGTTGAGATGGAGGAATGACCAGTACCCGAATGAAATTGTAGAAATTGTCCTATCAAAGATGACTGATGGCCCCTACAAGCATATGAAATGACTAGTTGGAGTTCAACAAGGGCTTTGCAGTTGACAGCCTGTGAGGGCAGGACAGGAAATGGATGATTTAAGGTTCTCACCCTTAACCCAAGAATAAAGAAATCACTGCCTCTAAGCTCAGCACAAAGCAAGTAATTACTCTACTTTTCTCTTTCTTAAGGCTGTGGTCTTTTTGCTATCCTCATAATCCAGAATCCTTCTTTTCATGTCATCCCAAGATTCAGTTTTTCTTCTTAAGATAGGACTGTTGTGAAAACCAAAAAATATAGGATATAAATATCCTTTGTACCTCTAGTATACTATAAGGGTGCAAAACAATCATATTATCATTGTTTTTATTTTCATTACTTTACTATTGATATTTTCTTTCTGCAAATATCAGTATATGTTGTCAGAGGTAACTTGCTAAATAATGAACAACAAGAATAATAAAAAAACGTAATTAGCATCTTTGAATAAGAGACATATTTTGATACTACTTGTATTTTTTCTAGCTTTATTGAGGCATAATTTACAAAAAAAAGAGTAAAGTGTACAATGTGATGTTTTACTGTTTGTATATACTGTGAAATGAGTGCTACAATCACACTGATTAACCATCATCTCAAAGGCTGACCTCATACACCAGTCTCTCTCCCTCGCTCTATTTTTTTGGCCACATGGTAGGATGGTGAATCCTAGTTCTCTGACCAGGGATGGATCCTGCACTCCCTGCAGTGGAAGCATGGAGTCCTAACCACTGGACCACCAGGGAAGTCCCTCAAAAACTGAACTCATAAAAACCAAGAGTAGAATGTGGTTTCCAGGGTCTGGGAAGTGGAGGGAAATGGGAAGATGTTTGTCGAAGGGTGCCTAGTTTCAGTTATGGTCTGAGTTGTATTTAGTTAGCGAGTCTTTAGATTCACAGCACCAGACTTTTCAGTTGAATATCTGACGGACCCTGTAATAGAACAGCGAATAAGAATTTGGGTGTGTGCTTAGCCACTCAGTCGTGCCCAAGTCTCTTTGACCACATGGACTCTTTGTAGCCCACCATGCTCCTCTGTCCATGCAATTTCCCAGGCAAGAACACTGGAGTGGGTTGCCATTTCCTACTCCAGGGGATCTTCTTGACTCCAAGATCAAACCCACATCTCTTGTGTCTCCTGCACCATGGAGGATTCTTTACCACTACACCACCTGGGAAGTCCTAATAAGATTTTTGAGATCTTTAATTCTCCGTGTCCTCCCTCCTTCCCCCCTACCCCTCTCCTTCTTCTTCCTCCTTCTTCAGTCATTATCACAGAGCCTTCAGCAGTTCCTCAGATAGCATTTTTTCCAGACTCTTTCTCATTATGGCTATCTTTATCTTCTCATGTTCTTGTCCTGTGACCATCATTCCCCTTATTTTAGGACGATAGAACTGAACACAGAACTCCATCTATGGTGCAAGTTTAGTGAGTCACAGAGCAGTGATTACCTGATTTGTCCAGGACACATAATTTCTACTAATGCAGTTAAATACATTAGATTTGTGACATCAAAATAATGACACAAATTATACTCAAGTTTTTGCTCCTGGTCCCTCTGCCATTTGTTCTATCAAGCTGTGATATTATTGACTCATCTCCTGACATTTCTAGCTGTTTCTGCCTCTCCCCATTTAGGCTGGTCTCCAGCACTGTCTCCATTGTTCCCACTCTGGCTAAAGACTCAGCCCCTCCAGTACCCAGACTCAACCCAAGTGGAGCAGCAGTCTCTAGTTCAACTGATCTTTTTGGACTTGGGCATAAGTTCAGGCTGCTCCAGTGGCTGCTTGAACAGCCAGCAGTCCCAGACGATACCTGAGGTTGTTAACATACCATGGGATAAAGTTTGACCCATGACTTTATGGAGAGAGGAGACAGATGGAAGCAGTAGAATTTTTCCCTTTCTGCTGATGGACTGTTCTGAGGTGCAGTCAGTCTAAAATTCACAGGCATTCTCTGTGAATGAAAAATCAACTAAGTTTTCTTGCAAAGCTCTGAGCAGCATGAAAAACACAGCATTAAGTGCTTTTCCTCTTTTCCTGCCTCACATTCCCACTTTCCTCAATCTAGCTGGTCAATGTTGCCATAAAAGCAACAGTACATAAACTTTGTCTTGGGTTCTGTCATCTAGGGAACTTGGGCTAAGCCACTTTCTAATTCATTTACTCTATACACATTTACTAATGCTTCCCAGGTACTTCAGAAATGTGCTGAAAAGTTGTGGCACTTAAGTTGGAAAGTTGCCCACAACCTAGTAGAGGGAATATATTGTTTTGCGTGTTTCTTATGAATCATTGTTAAATCCCAACTTTTCTAACTGATATTAGTACAGTTGATGTGTAATATAGATAAACATGAAGTTTGGCATTAGGATTTAAATAGCTCTTTATCACAGCATTTTTTCATGTCATTTAACATATTTTAAGGCTTTGGGTTTGTAGTCATATATAAAGTTCCATTTAATGAATGTTTGATAACCAATTGACTGTCCTCCTGAATCTGAGTTGTTGGTTTCCTGTTTTCCTTCACCTTCTCTCCCGTTTCTCTGTCTTCTTCCTCTTCCACAGTCTCCTCCTGTTTTTCCATCTCCGCCTCCCTCTCTGTCTCCTTATCCTCTTCTTCCCTCTCTTCCCTATCTTTCTCTTTCTCCTCTTCTTTGCTTACACATTTAATGCTGAGAAGAGCATCTTGGCATGCAAATTTTGGTCTGATTTTTTTTTTAACATCTTTAAGAAAGATTCCTAGAGATTGAAACTGTGTCAAAGGGTACAAGTAAAATGTTTTAAGGCTACTGATAGGGATTGCTAAAGGGAGGGGGGTTCAGGATGGGGGACATGTGTGCACCCGTGGTTGATTCATGTTGATGTATGGCAAAAATGATCACAATGTTATAAAGTAATTATCCTTCAATTAAAATAAACAAATTAATTAAAAAGTAAGTTTAACCCTAAAATTAAGCATCAACATTCCTTTGAGGTTTGCTATTTTATCTATTTTTCAAATTTTTTATTTTTTAAAAATTTAAGTGTAGTTAACCCACAATATTACATTAGTTTCAAGTGTACAACATAGTGATTCTATATTTATATAGATTATACTCCATCCAGAATTATTATAAAATATTGACCATATTCCCATTCAGTTCAGTTCAGTCGCTCAGTCGTGTCCGACTCTTTGTGATCCCATGAATCGCAGCACATCAGGCCTCCCTGTCCATCACCAACTCCCAGAGTTCACCCAAACTCATGTCCATTGAGTTGGTGATGCCATCCAGCCATCTCATCCTCTGTCATCCCCTTCTCCTCCTGCCCCCAATCCCTCCCAGCATCAGAGTCTGTTCCAATGAGTCAACTCTTCGCATGAGGTGGCCAAAGTACTGGAGTTTCAGCCCCCATTACAACTTTGTGACTTTCTTACTTTATAGGTAACGGTTTGTATCTCTGAATCCCCTCCAACTATTTTGCTCCTCCTCCCACCCTTTCCTCCCTGCTAACCACTAGTTTGCTGAAATTTGCTATTTTAACAGGTAAATAGAGTTGTTGCTATTTTCACTAATTTGTTGGTATGGTTGAACATATTTAAACATTTTTTTACCTTTTTTCATTTGTGAATTGTAAACTTTGTATTTATTGTATTTATTTATTTTATCAACTTGTAAGAAGACTTTACCTATTAGTAATATCAGCCCTTTTCCTGTTGTATTTCTTGTAAATATTTTTCTTAGCTTGATGGTTGCTTTTCAATTCATGATTTTATTTTACAAACATGTCATATCTTCCTGAAATTTTTTTTCAATACTTTAGATTTGCTTGACTTTCAACTTTGTCTCAACTTCAAATTAAACAATAACTTTTCAAAACCATTCATTAAAAAAAAAAGCAAAAATGGAGCACTGAAAAAAAAAAAAGCACCTCACATTGAGTCTGAGGTAGTACCTTTTCATCTGAGCAAGATGTTTGACTGCATCTATATAGTGGTCTTATCCCCATTTTATAATAATCCACCACAGCCATGAAGAAAACAATGACTGGACTGGGACAGGTTGTGCTATGAAAAAGGGTGATGATTCCTGGGAAATAGCAAAGGTACCCTCTGTTCTCACCTCTACTTGCACATTCTCCAGTGCCATATAATTTCTTGAAATGGATAAATAAAGCAACAATTCCAACAATTCTTTATGTTTCATACTGAGAATTGAGACAAACCTTAAGGGAATAATCATGTAATACGCGGCTGTTGCTTGAGTTCACTGTGAACAGAGGTCCAACAGCATCTCGGACCTCATCCACCCCTAGTAGTTTCCTCTGGGACGGGAGGAAACTGACATCCCTTTATGAGGCATTATTCTAGCTTGGGGTATGCTTCCTTCTCAATGATGTTGTTTACTTTCCATACCCTCTATAGTTGGTTTTTTTTTTTATTGGAATTTAGCGCCCTTACAATATTGAGTTAGTTTCTGCTATACAACAAAGTGAATCAGCTATATGTATACACAAAAATGGGCTTCCCAGGTGGTGCTAGTGGTAAAGAACCTGCCTGTCAGTGCACAAGATGTAAGAGACCCAGGTTCCATCGCTGGTTCAGGAAGATCCCCTGGAGGAGGGCATGGCAACCCACTCTAGTATTCTTGCCTGGAGAATCCCATGGACAGAAGGGCCTCACGGGCTATAGGCCACAGGGTTGCAGAGTCAGACATGACTGAATCAAGTTAGCATGAACACATATATACATATATCCCCTCCTTTTTAGATTTCCCTCTCACTCAAGTCACCAGAGAACATTGAGCAGAGTTTCCTGTTTTATACAGTAGGTTCTTATTAGTTATCTATTTTATACATAACCTCTATAGTTTTAAAATAATTAACCTTGATCAAAAGATAGAAACTAATTAAGAGTAGTTCTCTTTGTCATCCTTATTACATATAATGGTATGTTGAATGCCCAGTGGAAACAGTGACAAACTTCATTTTTGGGGGCTCCAAAATCACTGCACATGGTGACTGCAGCCATGAAATTAAAAGACACTTGCTTCTTGGAAGAAAAGCTATGACCAACCTAGACAGCAGATTGAAAAGCAGAGACATGACTTTGCCAACAAAGGTCCTTCTAGTCAAGGCTATGCTTTTGAATTGTGGTGTTGCAGAGGCTCTTGAGAGTCCCTTGGCAAGGAGATCCAACCAGTCCATACTAAAGGAAATCAGTCCTGAATATTCATTGGGAAGACTGATGTTGGAGCTGAAACTCCAATACTTTGGCTACCTGATGCGAAGAAGTGATTCACTGGAAAAGACTCTGATGCTGGGAAAGATTGAAGGCGAGAGTAGAAGGGAATTGTGACAGAGGATGAGATGGTTGGATGGCATCACCAACTTGATGGACATGAGTCTGAGTAAACTCTGGGAGTTGGCGATGGACAGGGGGGCCTGGCGTGCTGCAGTCCATGGGGTCACAAAGAGTCGGACACGACTGAGAAACTGAACTGAACTGAACTGATGATTTCTGTTGTTCCTGCTATTATGGTTTCTTCTTCATTCTTCTCCCCTCTTTAAGCTTGCAGGATAAGATTCACCAATGTGAAGTCAATATTCACAATATGCAGGGCCCAGCATGGGCTGGAGGGCCTGGGTCTGTGGACTGACTGTCATTGGCCTTGAGCTCCACTGCCGTAATTCACTCTTGACCCTGACCGAGGAGGCCTCCTTGGGCCCATGCTATCAATCACCTAGCACTTTGAGCCGTGAACCAACATTTCCATCCTGCAGGGGAGAGCTGGAAACTCCAGATCCACATTCATTTAATACAATATAAATCTGATTGTGTCTGTTGTCTATCAACAGATTAGTTTCAACAAGTTTCTCAATTTCTTCTTCCAGAAAAGAAAATGACTATCAAAGTTACAGACCATGCTCCTATCTAGAGCTCTCTGTTCCTTTGCAGAGATCCTGGAAGGAGACCTCCAACTTGCTTGGTGCGCGCTTCCCCTGAATGTCACCATGAGTCTGACAACAGAAGACAAAAGACTCTGGTTTGGACAAGAATGTCTCCTGTGCTGCTTAACTTTATGGCCAATAAACGTTCCTGGAGCCCAGCTGCAGAGATGGATAACACACACGTTTAGCTTTAACCTGCAAGCTGTTGAGGGCAAAAGAGCAAAGGAAATTCAATTCCAGGCTCCGGTTGTTCCTGATCAGACTTGACGTGTGTGCCTGAACAATAAGATTTGTGACCTCAGCAGAATAAATATAAACCTAATTCCAATTAGCATCTATAAATAGTTGTGCTCCAAGCACTTGGTCTCCACTTTGGACCTTCCAACACAGGGGTAGGGATGGAGTGCAGGCTTTGGAGCCTAGTAGATCCAGGGTCTTAGTTTCATTTCTCCCATCTCTTAGAAGCTCCCTTGGGTATGTTCCTTCACCTAGCTAAACTTTACTTTCTAAATCTGAGAAATGAGAATAGCAATAGTCCCTGTCCTATAATCTTGTTGTAAGTATTAAATGAGAGCAGGGCATGCAATGTGCTTCATCCAGGGTCTAGAGTTTTTAATGAGAAAATAGTAATAACTACTATTAATAATAATAAAGATAATAAAATAATACTATAATCATTTGCAACTAATAACAAATATCCTATAATGATGCATTTTATCTACCCTCCTGGCCTTTAATAAAAAGAATACTACTAATAAGCCTTTTTAACCATTATCCTCATTATCAAGGGCTAAAAGAAGAGATCAAACACATCATTACACACGACTCTTGCAAAGATCTAAAAGCAGTTCACAGACACAAAGGCTTTCTGACTCTTAAGCTGATGTTTTCCCTCTTTTGTGTTTTCTCTGGACAAAGGCATACAGTCTGTGTCATATCTTATTTGTATGATAGCATGGAATTTATTTTCTTTTTAACCCATATATCACCTAAACTGGAATTAAGCCATATCATGCTGCTGCTGCTGCTAAGTTGCTTCAGTTGTGTCCGACTCTGTGCGACCCCATAGACGGCAGCCCACCAGGTTTCACCTTCCCTGGGACTCTCCAGGCAGGAACACTGGAGTGGATTGCCATTTCCTTCTCCAATGCATGAAAGTGAAAAGTGAAAGTGAAGTTGCTCAGTCGTGCCTGACTCTTAGCAGCCGCATAGACTGCAGCCTACCAGGCTCCTCCATCCATGGGGTTTTCCAGGCAAGAGTACTGGAGTGGGGTGCCATTGCCTTCTCTGCATATCATGCTAGAGAGCATGTAATATACAGTTACGTGTGAAATAGGTACGGGAAGACACAAACTAATCTGAGCTCATTTTCAGAAATCAGAGTGGGTATCCTTATTGCCACTTTGCAAAGGAGCTCAGAGATTTCCTAGGTGAGGAGACCCTGTGAAGAATGACTCCAGTTCTTTTCAGATGCAGAAGTAAAACCCAAGGTTTGGACTTAAATGTGTTTCTCAGTCTTTTCATCTACGTTAAAAAATAAATAAATAAAACAGGCAAGTGAGGAAAAAAAAAAAAACTAGACTTTTTTTCAGAGAAATAGGCAGAAAACCATATATTTTAAGGGGGGAAGGACCTATGGAGTCTTCCCAAAGGAGGGGACCTGCGTATTTTAGGGGTTGTTGTTGTTTCATTGCTGAGTCATGTCCTGATTCTTTTGTGACTGCATGGACAGTAGCCCGCCAGGCTCCTCTCTCCATGGAATTTCCCAGGCAAGAATACTGGAGTGGACTGCCATTTCTTCTCCACGGTATCTTCCCGACCCAAGGATCAGACCAGTGTGTCTTGCACTTCCTGCATTGGCAGATGCATTCTTTACCCCTAAGCCACCTGGGAATCCCATGCATTGGCGGTTAAACACAGGTTGTTACAATCATCCAGAAGAATTCTAACTTAGTGTACTTGGGAACAATCAACATGAAAATAGTAATTAATGATAGAAGTAATAGTAGTAAGGAAATGTAGCAGTGATAATAGATAATTTCTTAGATATTTTCTGTGCTGTGTGTGCTCAGTAACTTCAGTCGTGTCCTACTCTTTGTAACCCCATGGACTGTAGCCCACCAGCGTCCTCTGACCATGGGATTCTCCAGGCAAGAATACTGGGAATGGGTTGCTATGCCCTCCTCCAGGGGATCTTCCCAGCCCAGGGACTGAACCTGAGTCTCCTGCGTCTCCTGTGTTGCAGGCAGACTCTTTACCCACTGAGCCACCTGGGAAGCCCATTATCTGTGTTAAGCATTTTACAAAACACTACATTCTCTATCACATTTAAACTTTACAAGAAACCTATTATACAGGAGTTATCATTCTATTATCCTAGTTTTAGATATGTGAAAACAGATTCAGAGTTAAGTAAATCCCCAAAGTCATTTTAATTCTTAGAGAAACTTTTATGGAGTATCTTAATATGATTCATAGGAAGATCCTGGGTTGAAATTGGGTATATAGACTTTAATACAACAGTCAGAAATCTCCCTCTTCAAGCTTTCATTTTACCAAGAGAGGCAAAGGACAGACAAAATAAATAAAACATATAGTATGATAAGTGTAATAGGAGAAAAATAATGCAGAAATGCAGGTTAGAAAGTGTCAGGGATATTGTTATGTTAGGTGAGTGATCAGGAAAGGCCCAACTAAGAAGGTGATATTTGACTAGAAACTTAAAGAAACTAAGGCAACCAGCTGCGCAAACAACTGGAGGAAGAACAGTTCAGGAAGAGGAAAATGCCCCAAAGTTGGGAGTATGTCAAGAATGTTTGAAGAGCATCTGGGGGCCAGTGTGATGAGAATGAACTCATGATATCAGAAAGAGGGTCAGATAAATCAGTAAGTAAGGTAGGAAGTCTTTTGAAGTGTTGAGTGGAGAAATATGATTTGGCTTCCTTTCCTTTTTTTAATATTAATTTCCTTATTGGGGTATAGTGGCTTTCCTGGTGGCTCAGAGGGTAAAGCATCTGCCTCCAATACGGGAGACCAGGTTCGATCCCTGGGTCAGGAAGATCCCCTGGAGAAGGAAATGGCAACCCACTCCAGTACCCTTGCCTGGAAAATCCCGTGGACGGAGGAGCCTGGTAGACTACAGTCCATGCGGTTGCAAAGAGTCAGACACGACTAAGTGATTCACTTCACTTCACTGATAGTTGTTTTACAAAGTTGTGTTAGTTTCTGCTGTATAACAGAGTCAGCTATATATGTACACATGTCCCCTCCCTCTTGGACCTTCCTCCAATGCCCCACCCCCCATCCCAGCCCTCTGGGTCATCACAGAGCACCGAGCTGAGCTGAGCTCCTTGTACTATACAGCAGATCTCCTCTAGTTATCTATTTCACACGTGGTAGTGTATAGATGTCAATTCTAACTCTCAGTTCATCCCACCCTTTTCTTTATCCTCACCCTCCGTGTTCACATGTCCATTCTCTGCACCTGTTTCTACCCCTGCCCTGCATATAGGTTCATCTGTACCATTTTCCTAGATTGCACATATATGCGTTAACATGCAATATTTGTTTTTCTCTTTCTGACTTACTTCACTCTGGATGACAGACTCTAGCCCATCCATGTCTCTACAAATGCACCAAAAACAATTAAAAATTTATAGAAAAGTTGCAAAGCTAGCACACAGCGTTCTCATATACCATTCTCCTAGTTCCTCTGATGTTAACATCTTACCTAACAACGGTACATTTATAAAGACCGAGACATTAATATTGGTACCCTATCACTCCGTAAATGACAGACTTGAACTAGGTTCTCCCATAAATGTTCTTCTGTTCCAGGATTCATTCCAGGATTCATGTTGCATTTCATCATCAAGTCCCCTTAGTCTTCTCTAACCTTGACAATTTCTCAGACTTATCTTGTCTCTCCTGACCTTGAGAGTCTTGAAGATAATCCGTCATATTTTTTGTAGAACATCCTTCAGCTTGGGATTGTCCAGTTTTTCTCTGGGATTGTGACTTTGGGGGAAGAATGTCACAGAGGCAAAGCGCCCTTCAATCACGACGTATCAGTGGGTAGGTGACATTTATGTGACTTCTGACGTGGTGACACGAACTTCAATCCTTGTTTAAGGTGGTGTCTTCCACCTTAAACTGTAAAATTATGATGTGTCTATTTCCCTACTCTATTTTTTGGAATTGAGTCAGTAAGTCCAGCCCACACTCAACACAGCAGGTGAATTAATTTACACCTCCTTTGCCTCCTTTTAAACAGGTGGTCTTAGTTGCAGTGCCCAGAAAATCCTGGGAGGGAAATCAGTTAGGACTCGGTTTCACAAATCCAGCAGGAGATGCTGAGGGCTCGGGCTAGGGTAGCAGCAGTGGAGGTGGTGGGATGTGGGTGTCTGTGTATATTTTATAGGTACACCCTTATAGGATTCACTGACAGATTGCTGTGGAATGTAGAGAAGCACTGAGGATGAACAGCACCTAGGAAACAGAGATGTCTTTCCTGGTGTGGGGCCTCCCTGGTGACCCAAATGTTAAAGCGTCTGCCTGTAATGCAGGAGACCTGGGTTTGATCCCTGGGTTGGGAAGATCCCCTGGAGAAGGAAATGGCAACCCACTCCAGTACTCTTCTTGCCTGGAAAATTCCACGGATGGAGGAGCCTAGTAGGCTACAGTCCATGGGGTTGCAAAGAGTCGGACACGACTGAGCAACTTCCCTCAGTGGTTGCTGAGATGAGGAGCAGCGTAAGGTGAGAAGGTCACATTGGTATAAGTGAGGGAGGCATGAAGATGTACTTGCCTGGAAAATTCCACGGATGGAGGAGCCTAGTAGGCTACAGTCCATGGGGTTGCAAAGAGTCGGACACGACTGAGCAACTTCCCTCAGTGGTTGCTGAGATGAGGAGCAGCGTAAGGTGAGAAGGTCACATTGGTATAAGTGAGGGAGGCATGAAGATGTAAGTCTGGTTCTCCCTGACTCCAAAATCCAAACTCACTTTCTGTGTTAACTCCATTACTGTATTTTCACTTTCATCATCTGGGAAGTATCTGCAGATAGAAATTACAATAAAATTTCAAAGTATTCTTCTTGCAAGCTTACTCTACTCCTCTCCCTTTGTAGCTGGTTCTTCCTCTAGGGGTCCAGCAGAGGTGTGTTTCACTTGCTCAGTGGTTCCTAGGCAGCTTGCAATGGCAATACTTAGCATGGGTAGCACTTGGGGACAGCCATCTCCTATTGTGGTCATTATGAACTTTTATTGGATTCCTTTATCATCTCACTGCAAATGCTGGCTTCTTCCCTCCTAATTAAACAGCCACTTTTTTTTTTAATTTTCAGTGACAAGATTCTCTAATAACAGATACCCTAAAGCGGTCCAAGTTGGTCAAGGTTAAGGAGATGCTCTATGATATTCAGCACTGAAAAGTAATGCTGTTTTAGAGATGTTTGGCCACATTGGACACACTGATTAAGCAACTTAAGTGGAAAAGAATGCAGATATCTGACAGTTCCTCTCCTTTTTATGCCTCTTTTGTTGATTTTGCCGGGAACTCTGCAGTAGAATTGAAGCCAGAACCATATGAAGAGAGGCTCAACTGAATCTGGCTGTAGGAACATAGATTTGAGGTATTGTTTTCAGCAAATCATGGGAACATGCTGGTGGTTATCTACCTGCTAAAAAGATTTTCTCATTATAGTTCTTGTTATGGAGACATCCTAAGGGATCCAGCCTCTTTCTACCTGTCCATCCTTAGTGTTCCAGACCTCTGCCCACCTCTGCCCTGACTCTCTCAGTTTTAGCTGAATCCACTTGCCCTTGCACTTGTACCATTTGCATCAAGTCTTCTTCCTTTGGATTTTGCCTGACCCATTGATTTATATTTTTTTACATCTCAGGTACAAGTTTGCCTTTCTAGAGGGGGTTTCTCCCACTTACAGATCTAAAAATGGGAGTCATCTATTATTTTTTTTTTAGAGCAAATACTTCTCTTCACCACTAGCATAGAACACTGTTCATTGCAGGTCCTGCACTTTGAAGAATCTGAAATGATTGTGTATTTCCTCACTTGCCTGATTACTTTTTGATTCCCTCTGCAGGACTACATACTCTTTAATGGCAGAGATATTGTTTTCTTTTTACTCTGCTGTATCCTCAGCAACTAGATGAATGGCTCGATTACTAGTGATCAACCAGTATTTGTTAAGTGAGTGCATTAGGTGTTCTGGGGAATTCCTGAAAACAGATTGTGAACAATTCACTTCATCACCTTCAACAGGAACATGTGGGAAAATATCAGTTCAGTTCAGTTCAGTAGCTCAGTTGTGTCTGACTCTTTGCGACCCCTGGCACGCCAGGCCTCCCTGTCCATCACCAACTCCCGGAGTTCACTCAGACCCACGTCCATGAGTCAGTGATGCCATCCAGCCATCTCATCCTCTGTTGTCCCCGTCTCCTCCTGTCCCCAATTCCTCCCAGCATCAGAGTCTTTTCCAGTGAGTCAGCTCTTTGCATGAGGTGGCCAAAGTACTGGAACTTCAGCTTTAGCATCATTCCTTCCAAAGAAATCCCAGGACTGATCTCT
>SJXQ01013089.1:39656-106850 GCA_006408695.1 Aepyceros melampus | reverse complement strand
GAGGATGAGATGGCTGGATGGCATCATGGACTCAATGGACGTGAGTCTGAGTGAACTCCGGGAGTTGGTGATGGACAGGGAGGCCTGGCGTGCTGCGGTTCATGGGGTCGCAAAGAGTCGGACACAACTGCGCGACTGAACTGAACTGAACTTAACACTTAGGGGTGGAGAAAGAAAAGTAGATCAAGATCACAGGGTCTGGCAATGCCTAAGATACATATCTTGGTCCCTTATTTGATGACCCCTGCAAATAATATTATTCATGACACTGTGTATTTTTGTATTTCTTTGGTGTATTTGGTGCATGAAATAGGACCCACTCACATCATGTTAAGGAACAGGAGATTTAATACAGGGAATCAGGAGCTTACAGAGTTACTGGAAAGTCTGAAGAGATAAAAGTGGGGCCTCCAGGAGTGCTTACTAGGACAAGACTTCTGGGTTGGTTTACCAGGCAAGAGGCGATCTCTGCTGTAGACAGAGAGCTGAGGCGTCCGGGGACACCTTTGGTGCTGTTGAGTTCAAAGACTCAACACTGTCACTGTTATCAGAAAGCCACTGCTGCTCCTGGGACTACCTCTCAGCACCCATGAAGTTAGTACCTAGACTAGTTAGTAAAGCCCAACGTGTTCACAGCTGAGTTTACTGGCAGAAACAGGCAGGTGGCTCCAGCCTTTGGTCCATCTTCCAAGTGCTTCTAATTGGCAGAAGCAGAACCCTAACTGCACGGAGATGGGGGAGGTGTGGTTTTTATTCTTCTTTAACACCTGAAGAACACTGAAGAATTGATGCCTTTGAACTATGGGGCTGGAGAAGACTCTTGAAAATCCCTTGGACAGCAAGGAGATCAACCCTGAATACTCATTGGAAGGACTACTACTGAAGCTGAAGCTGGAATACTTTGGCCACCTGATGTGAAGAGCCAACTCATTGGAAAAGATCCTGATGCTGGGAAGGATTGAAAGCAAAAGAGGGCGACAGAGGATAAGATGGTTAGATGGCATCACCGATTCAATGGACATAAAACTGGGCAAACTCTGGAATGGTGAGGGACAGGGGAGCCTGGCATGCTGCAGTCCATGGGTTTGCAAACAGTTGGACATGACTTGGTGACTGAATAACAACAACAATGACACCTGCAGTCTCAGAAACACTAGAGGACTTCCCTGGTGGTCCAGTGGTTAGGAGTCTGCCTTGTAATGAAGGGGACATGGGTTTGATCCCTGGTTGGGGAACTAAGATCCCACATGCCACAGAGCAGCTACTGAGCCCACATGCTCTGGAGCTCTCTTGTCACAACTAGAGAGTCTGCACCTCAACAAAAGATCCTGCATGACCCAACTAAGACCCGACCCAGCCAAATAAATATTGAAAAGAGATACTAGAGGTTTGGCATAAATGCTGAGAGCCAGTTCAGAGCACCCACCACAACTAGATTGTGGCTTTAGGCTCCTTCCGCCTCTTCTTGTCTTTGGCCAATTCCTTATTCCTTTACTTGAGAAATCTTTGACACTCCCTTCTCTGCCTCCACCTGTATAGAATGGAATGCCCCTTGGGAGCTTCCCTAGGCCTTAGCTCTAGCTGTGTGACCGGTATAGTTCTCTGTATCACAATAGTCCGGTTTCTTCTTCTGGGCTTCTCTGCTAGCTCAGCTGGTTAAGAATCCGCCTGCAATGCAGGGACCTCTGTTCGATTCCTGGGTCAAAAAGATCTGCTGGAGAAGGGATAGGCTACCACTCCAGTATTCTGGCCTGGAGAATTCAATGGACTCTCCGTGGGGTCGCAGAGAGTCAGACATGACTGAGCGACTTTCACTTTATTCCTCCACTAGACTATAAACGCCTTAAAGGTGGAAACTTGGTGTATTATTTGTTAAGAAAAATAAGTAGTTCCAATATTATAACATCCCAAATAGCGTTTCTTTTCCTATTTTCTTTGCTCCATACTTTTGTGTGCTGATATCTATATGGTAAAAGCAAAAAAAGGTAACTTTCTGGCTTTTTGGCAGAGCAAAGAGTAGTTCCACCAATACTCTCTATATATGTATCCTTATTTGACCCTCTGTGTACCTATATAGGTACAACTATACTCCAATAGGGCTTCCCTGGTGGCTCAGAGGTTAAAGCGTCTGCCTCCAATGTGGGAGACCCGGGTTCAATCCCTGGGTCGGGAAGATCCCCTGGAGAAGGAAATGGCAACCCACTCCAGTATTCTTGCCTGGAGAATCCCATGGACAGAGAAGCCTAGTAGGTTACAGTCCACGGGGTCGCAAAGAGTCGGACACGACTGAGCGACTTCACCTTCATACTCCAATAAAATGAAACAGTCGCTCAGTCATGTCCAACTCTTTGTGACCCCATGGACTGTACAGTCCTTGAAATTCGCCAGGCCAGAATACTGGAGTGGGTAGCCTTTCCCTTCTCCAGGGGATCCTCTCAACCCAGGGATTGAACCTGGGTCACCTGCATTGCAGATGAGTTCTTTACCAGCTGAGCCACAAGGGGAGCCCCATATTCCAATAAAAATTAAATTTAAAAAATACTTGAAGTTCTAAAATTCCAGAACTCTATGAATAAATTCTACTTTGTTTTTCATTCAATAATTACTTCTGTATAGTGAAACTTTCTTCACCCTCTGAAGTCTAAGCTTCTGTGGGATTTCAATTTTGTTTCTTCACATCTTCCATGATACCTAGTCCAGTGCCTGCATAGTATGAAACAGGCTCTTAAGAGGTAAAAAATAAATGTATAGATTGAGATCTTTCCAAGGGGAAATATTCATCAATTTTTCTCCTCTTTACTGTCATATGTTTACTTTCTTTTGAGGGTGACATTCAAATGTAATTTGAGTATGCCTCCAAGAAATCAGTCCTCAACATTTTTGGAAATGTTTCTGTAGTCAGAGTTGAGATTCTTTCCCTTAGAGCAGGGCTGTATTCACTGCCCAATTGTCTATTCCTGTGACTGAATGTGAAAAGATTTCTTTTATAAAAATTGTGTTGCATGCATATAAAATACTCTTGGCCTGTGGATAATGCCAGATATAGTAGGGAGTTTTCTATAGGGGACCAGTTTTTATTCTTCTCCCTTTTTTAGGAAATGAAGTTTAAAAAGAAAAAAAAGAAATAAAATTCTCTCTAAACATATAAATGACCTATGGAGAAGGCATAATGTTTCTGAAACTTTGACTTATGTCAGTAGTTCAGTCTCAAAAAAAAAATGTTACCATGAATGCAGATTAAACAAAGCCCAAAAGCATATGAAAGGGAAAGAAAATAAGTACCTTTTTAAAAATAATTGTATTTAGCTGCTATTTTACATTATGGCTTCCCTGGTGGCTCAGATGGTAAAGAATCTGCCTGCAATGCCAGAGACCTGAGTTCAATCCCTGGGTCAGGAAAATCCCCTGGAGAAGGGAATGGCAAGCCACTCCAGTATTCTTGCCTGGAGAATTCAATGGACAGAGGAGCCTGGTGGGCTAAGTCCATGGGTTCACAAAGAGTCAGACACAACTGAGTGACTTTCACTTTGATATTACATTCTAGGGGAACAGCAAAATTCACCTCTGGGATAAATGGAGATTTTGTTTGAGGAGAGAAAAAAAAAAACAAAAAGAACAGCCTTTGGGATTGTGACCTAGTCTCTGTGGGGACAGTTTGACAATGAGAATTTTTAATACTTTGTTTGGAGTAATAAAATTACAGTGATTTGGACCTGTGGAACTCGAAAAGAGATGAAGGAGAAGGAAATCTGAGCAAAATGGCAGCAGGCAGTACCTGAGAAGAAAACATAGTGATAAATTCCCTGTGTTGAAAACGACCGTAGAACTTTTGGATACTTCTATTTTCTGTCCTGTGCTTACAGTACACTAGTTCCTCGTGTAATTCCCAGACCTTCAGTAAGTCTTTTATGAACAACCACTTGTGCAGAATGGTGCTTGAGGAATAAATGAGGAGGGGGCAGTGGTGACAACTAGGATGAAGTGGGGCAAAGAGGAGATAGCAGCCACTAAAACGCAGAAATTTAGAAACGATCAAGAATTCCTTCTTAACTGTGGGGTAACCTTGGGGAATCGTAACCTCTGTATTAAAGGGCCAAGTAAACCTAGAGGCCTGGGACACTTGAGGTCATTCGACGCTACACATGAAAGGTTAAAGCCTGATCCCCAAGCAATAGGAACAACCCACAGATTGTGCAGGATCTGCCTGGATGGGCTGGGGTGCTCTTTAAGGACTTGAATACAGAGAATTCATAGAGAAAATTGGAGACTGATATCAAGAACCATTCATCTCACCGAAGAAACTGCTTATTTAGAAACAAGAACAACAACAAAACAGAACTCTGTAACCTGTTCACATGTGGGTCTGTGAATTCTTAGTAACTGTCACCATGGCAGCAAGGCAGTTTGACAGGTTGCCTCCTTAGCACAGCATATACAAAGGAGAGAGAGAACAGCTCATCATGTACTGTCTTATACCTTCCTTATTTATTTGTGTTGATCCTGTACCTCTGACCATTAGCCTCTGACACTTCTCATCCTAATAGCAACAAACACAGTGCTAAGAATATATTAGGCACTAAAACACATATACTGATTGACTGAATTGAATAAATTATCTTTCTGCTGTGTCTTCCTTTCTAAGCTATAGAGAGAGTCACCCAGCAGAAATTTGATTTTAAAAATGACTCCTGGGAATTCCCTGGCGGTCCAGTGGTTAGGAATCTGCACTTTCACTGCCGAGGGAGTGGTTCAGCCCCTGATCAGGGAATTAAGATCCTGTAAGCCTTGCAACTATCCCCTCACCCCGAAAAAAAAAAAAGAAAAGAAAAAAAAACCTCCTATATTTATCTAGAGGATCAAAACTAGGCCATTTTCCTAATTGGACTGGCCCAACGTGCATTTCAGATTGGAGGGGGTGAAAGGACAAAGATTAGGTACTCTAAGACTCTTTATCTTATCAGAAGACTAACATGTGAGTAGTAGATAGATGAGTAAGTAAATTCACTTGCATCAGTAAGGCCGTTCAAGGCCCCGAGGCTTTTTGTGAAGACTTGCAGTGCTGTTTTCTACTTGGATGCAGAGACAAGGTTGGCATCAGTTCCTGAACGAGTAATGTCAGGCCTGTGTTAAAGCCCAGAGGACAGGGAGTTCCCCAGATTTGAACTTCAAACTGAGAAAGCTTTTTGGGCACCTTATAGTCAATGAACACTCAGCCTGGGAAACCTTCTTATTATAACGTTTTGAGTGAATGATAATCTTTTAGTGTAGCCTTTTCCCTAATATATTCTTACATTTCATTTTAATTTGTCATTTATATAATTGCCCTGCATGTCAATGACTTTCATTTCTACTCTTAATGTTTTGTTATTTCACATTTCTTTTTTAAAGTATTTAAATGTGGACATAGCCTCTTTGTTTTAATAGCCAGGGGGGTGCTTAAAATTTGCCACTTTTAAATCTGGGTTCCTGTAGTTTCAACAGATTCTCAGCATGTGCCACCTCCAGCTTATAGATTGATATTCCAGTCATGTTTGAGGCTGAAAACAGCTGCAAGAATTTGTCCTTAGAATTTTTTAGCAGTTGCTTCCAGTTGATAAAGTCCAAATTTGGCTGGTCGGTGGATCAGCTACTGGGATGTGATTATCGTCATGATATCACCCCACTGGGACAAACCAAATGGGACCAGCCTCTCATGGAACAAGCTGCGGAGGTTGCCATTGCCAGAGAGGAATAGGTTAAATCCTTCCAAACCTGCTAAGCAATTTGACTAGTTCCTGGAAATTAGAGTGTGTAATGAAAAGTATATTTGGTTGCAGATGTGTTTCTTTCTCAAAATTACTTCTGAACTCCTGTAAGACAGGGATCTCATGGACTCAGGTACCACCATTAATAAGCTTGACTAATTCAGTATGAAGTTTGAGGAGGAGACAAATAATGTGACTTCATTTTATGAAAAGAATGTTTAGGCTTATAGTGGTGAATGTTTGTGAGGACACAGTTGACATGCTTCCAGCACTCTCCTCTCCTGTTTTTTAACCCCTGTGTTTAAAACAATGGCGGGCACAGGTGCTCAGTCAATGTTGAAGAAGTGAGGGAACGAATTTGAAAATCTCCTTACAACCTGACTCCAACCTACTTGTCCAGTTGTGGTATATCCAACTGCCCTCTCCCCCAAACATCCAAATTTATACTTTGGCAAAATAGTTACTGAGTTGCCTAAAAATCTCTCCTGCTTTCCCACTTCTGTACCTTTGCTGTTACTGTACCAATGGCCTGGAATATTCTTTTCTCATATCCCAGAATATGAAAAAGTTACTATTATTCAAGCCTCATTTCAAACGCTACTTCCTTCATGAAAATTTTACTGATGATCTCAATAAGGTAAAACCAAGCCTCTTTGCCTTCTAACTCATAAAACTCCGTACCTCCTGGTCATTTATTCTCAACTATTTTATCACATAATTATCTCTATAGTTAATGTATTACAAGCTTGACATATAGTAATCTTGAAGATTGGCACTGGGTCTTATTCATCTTTACAGTAACTCGCCCATAGTTGATACTCAGTAATTGTTGTTATTCAGTCACTCAGTTGTGTCCAACTCTTTGTGACTCCATGGATTGCAGCATGCCAGGCTTCCCTGTCTTTCACCATCTCCTAGAGTTTGCTCAAATTCTTGTCCATTGAGTCAGTGATGCCATCCCACCATCTCATCCTCTGTCTCCCCCTTCTCCTGCCTTCAATCTTTCCCAGCATCAGGGTCTTTTCTAATGAACTGGCTGTTTGCATAGGTGGCCAAAGTATTGGAGCTTCAGTTTCAGCATCAGTCCTTCTATTGACTCTTCAGTATTGATTTCCTTTAAGATTGACTGGTTTGATCTCCTTGCAGTCCAAGGGGCTCTCAAGAGTCTTCTCCAACACCACAGTTCAAAAGCATTAATTCTTCGGCATTCAGCTTTCCTTATGGTCCAACTCTCACATCCATACATGACTACTGGAAAAACCATAGTTTTGACTATGTGGACCTTTGTCGGCAAAATAATGTCTGTTTTTAGTACACTGTCTAGGTTTGTCATAGCTTTTCTTCCAAGGAGCAAGCATCTTTTAATTTCATGGCTGCAGTCACCATCTGCAGTGATTTTGGAGCCCAAGAAAATAAAGTCTCCCACTGTTTCCATTGTTTCCCCATCTATTTGCCATGAAGTGATGGGATTGGATGCCATGATCTTCGTTTTTTGAGTGTTGAGTTTTAAGCCAGCTTTTTCACTGTCCTCTCTCAGCTTCATCAAGAGGCTGTTTAGTTCCTCTTTGCTTTCTGACATTAAGGTGGTGTCATCTGCATATCTGAGGTTATTGATATTTCTCCCCGCAGTCTTGATTCCAGCATTTGCTTCATCCAGCCCAGCATTTTGCATAGAGGACTCTGCATATAAATTAAATAAGCAGGGTGACAGTATATAGCCTTGACGTATTCCTTTCCCAATTTGGAACCAGTCCATTGTTCCATGTCGGTTTTAACTGTTGCCTCTTGATCTACATACAGGTTTCTCAGGAGGCAGGTAAGATGGTCCGGTATTCCCATCTCTTTTATAAGAATTTTTCAAATTTGTTGTGATCCACACAAAGGCTTTAGCATAGTCAATGAAACAGAAGTAGATGTTTTTCTGGAATTCTCTTGCTTTTCCTATGATCCAGTGGATGTTGACAGTTTGATCTCTGGTTCCTCTGCCTTTTCTAAACCCAGCTTGAACATCTGTAAGTTCACGGTTCATATACTGTTGAAGCCTGGCTTGGAGAATTTTAAGCATTAGTTGCTAGCATGTGAAATGTGTGCAATTGTGTGGTACTTTGAACATTCTTTGGCATTGCCCTTCTTTGGGATTGGGACAAAAACTGACCTTTTCCAGTCCTGTGGCCACTGCTGAGTTGCCATATTTGCTGGCATATTGAGTGCAGCATTTTAACAGCATCATTGCTTAGGATTTGAAATAGCTCAGCTACAATGCAAAAGTAGGAACTCAGTAATTAGTTGTTGAAATAATTATGGTATTCAATTTTACTAATACTGTACTGTGAACCCCAGAAAAATTTTTATCAGTTTTGTTAGTAGAATACAAATGTTGATCTCATAAATGGACACTATTTAAATTCCTAGATAGATTGGAGATGTATTTGTCAACATTTTCTAGTCAATTCTGTAAAAGATTGGAGCCCTCATTAAGACAAAAGGACTCGCCCTGTGTTTTAAATGATCATGGACATATTTAGTTCTTTTAGTAACATCATTAAAATTTATATCTTGTGTTCCTCAGAGAAGATCTTTTGCGTGTTTTTTTCCTAAGTATGTATGTATCATTAAATGTTAATTCCTCTGATCTTTCAGTTCTGTTGTTCTCACTTGTATTACTTAAAGTTGGCATTTCCATCCATTTATCTATTTACATGTAAGGCAAAGGTCTTCATGGAGACTTTTGGAGCTGTGCTTTCTGCATATTATTAAACATTTTTTCTACAAGTGACCTCGTCTTGACACTTAATAATATAACTAAAAATTCTCCCCCATTTTTAAATAGTTAGCTACCACCATGTGCAGAGGTTGAAGAGAGAGGAGATGAAGCACAGATTATCTGAGAATTAAGGCTGGAAGTGAACTGAAAGCTTCCCCCTTAAAAGCAAGCACAGCACTATGTGTTTTATTTCCTAAAACGTCTAGTTCTCCTGAGGAAGGCATGTAATATCTCATTCAGAAGATTCTAAGGATTTAAGACAAAAGGTGTGAAGAAGTGGAAAAAACTGTCCTTTTCAAAAATTTGGGATGGTCTTTATTCTGACCCTACATGAGTTGCAGTCCTAAATTATAACTTTCCAAGTCTCATAAAAGCATTATTCCTAAAATAAATGATGCTTCAGTCAAACCCTCACCAGTTTTTATTTTAAATGAAATTCTCTTTTTACCACGCTTCTTCTCTTGCTTAGAGCCGTGACTGTAAGTCCTTTTTGTCACTCTCTCCCCATCTCATTTCCTTCTTTTCTAATCATATTTCTATCCTTTTTCTCATTCTCTTTATTCTAAGTTATAATGTATGTACTTAAAATACTTTTACATTTTTAAAGTAATTTCATAGTCTTCCTGTCTTAATTGATGTTTTTCAGAATATTCATTTCTTATTGAAAACATCTGTTGAGCATCTGTGATCAGCCAGATCCTGAGCTAGGTACGGAGATATAATCATAAACAAATGATATAAGGCCCCTGTAAGGAGCTCATAGTCTACTGGAGATGGCATTTATTAAGTAAATAATAACATAACTTATTTGTCTAATAACTCAAAGTCTATGATAGAGTGGAGTCGAAGGTAGTTTTACTGAGAAAGTGAAGCTGAATGTTGTGAATACAAGTATGAATGAGGTATGAAGGGGCTTGGCATGCTCAAGATAAAGAGAAAACATGAGGGTGGGGAAGGATGGGGAAAAAGAGATGAGACTGATGTGGTGGGAAAATTTTGAGCCAAGGGTAGAGTGATTTGAGGGGAGGTAGGTAGGGACCAGGACATGTAATGCCATATGGGCCAGGTTATATATTTTGGACTTAATCCTAAGAAAAATGAAAAAGCTATTGGAAAGTTTTAAATAAAAGGATGTAATCAGATTTTATTATTTTAAAAGTGTGGAGAAATTTAAGATTCAGGAGACCCCTAAAAAAGCTATTGTTGTAACATAGGTGTTAATGATATTGGTTTGGACTAGTAAAGATGGGAAGAAGTATGTGTTCTGAAATTCTATTGTGGACAGAATTCACAGGACTTCCCTGTGGATGAGTATAGATCTGTCCTGTCTAGAAACAGAGGGAGAGGCAAATGACTTCTCTTGAAGCACAGGAGTCTTACTCAAGATTAATTCATGATAATACAGTAGTTAATGATGGAAAGAAGCAGATAGAAGACGAAGAGACTTCATCTTATTAGAATATAAATGCTGTGCCATGAAGTCAGGGGTTTTTAACTTCTTGTTTATTACTGTATCTCTAGTGGTTGGAATAGTGCCTGACACATACCTACTAAACAAATATTTGTGGAATGAATGCCTAGTGCCACAGTTATAGTACAGAAACTATCTAAGCAGTTGCCTTGGCCAAGACTCTAATTTTAAGAAGAAAAATTGAGATTAAATTTACTGTCACACCTCACATTGCCTCTCTAAAGAGGTAATGAGAGAAAGCTTTGTTTTTGTTTATTTATTTACTTAATTGTTCCTGGTCTTGGTTGTGGCACATGGGATCTTCATTTATGGCATGTGTGATCTAGTTGCCTAAGCAGGGATCAAACCTGGACTCCCTGCATTGGGAGCATGGAGTCTTAGCTGCCAGACCACCAGGGAAGTCCTAAAGCTTTGTTTTTTAATCTTGGGACGCTGGAGAATTTCAGCTAAGCAGCCAGCTGGTCTATAGGAATAAAGATGGACAAAATACTTGGCCTGGGCAGCTCAGCTGGGACCAGGTGAAGGTCCTCAAGGCCTGGTGGCTTTGCAGGACCTCACTGTTGGAAACCACAAAGAATCTGAGTGTATCTGATTGTGTGGGCTAAATTCCTGACTTTGTAAATGGAAATTCATCATTGCTTATATCACACATCTATGAGACTTATAGATTGTCTCATAATCAGGACCCAAGAACAAAAGCCTGTCTACAGTTACCTTCCAGCTCTCCTGAACTGAATTTTCCGAGCTGAAATAGCCGAGTCTACTAGTAAGCTTCTGAAAGCAGCCAGTTCATCCGGTGTCTACTGCAGAGGCTGGAAAACTGCCACCTGTGGGACCAGTTAGCCTGCAGCCCATTATTTACTTTTTAACAGCTTTATTGAGATATAATTCACATGCCCACAGTTGCCCTTTTAAAGTGTACAGTTCAGTGGGTTTTTGGTGTATTTATTGAGTTGCACTATCTTCACCACAATTGATTTTATAACAATTTTATCACATATCCCCAGAAAACCCTCACCCATGAGCAGTTCCTCTCCCTGTCGCCAACACCTGCCAGCCCTTGTATTCTTTTTTTTTGTTTTGTTTTTTTGTCTATAGATGTGTGTATTCTGGACGTTTCTTATAAGTGGAATCATACAGTAGATGGTTTTTTTGCAACTGGCTTCTTTCACTTAGCACGTTTCAGGATTCATCCAGGTTGTGGCACAGCAATGCTGCTTTCTTTCTTAACCGCCAAAAGAACGAAATGGATGTTTCCACATTTTGACCATGATGAATAATACTGCCATGAACATCTGTGTACAGTGTTTTGTATGGACATATATTTTCATTTCTCTCGGGTATATACGTAGGAGTGGAATTGCTAGATCATATATAACTCCCTGCTTAGATGTTTGAGAAACTGCCAAACTGTTTTCCAAGGCTGCTGTGACATTTTATAATTCCCACAGTAATGTATGAGGGTTGCAGCTTCTGCATATTCTTGCCAACACGTGTTATTATTTGTCTTTTTGATTATAGCCATCAAGGGGTGAGGAATGATATCTCATTAGGTTTTGTTTTGCATTTCTGTAATTTACAGCTTATTTTTATACAGTGTGAAAACTATGAATGGTTTTTACATTTTTTAATGTTGAAAAAATCAAAAGAAGAATATTTATCTGAAATTTCAATTTCAGTGTCTATAAATAAAGTTTTAGGGAAATACGGTCTCACCAATTTATTTTGTATTGTCTATGGCTCCCTGCAACAGAACTGAATAGTTACAACATTGACTGCATGGCCTACAAAGCATAAAATGTTTACTGTCTGTTCATTTAGAGAAAATATAGTTGGATGAGACTTGTCTACAATGTAGTTGATGAGACTGCAAAGACTCTAGGATAGGAAGGAGGAAATATCACTGCCCAGTAGAAATGGATTTTAAAAAATAAAAATAGGGGATGCAAACAAGCAGAACAAGGGAGCAAATTAGGATGTTATCGGTCTTAGGGAGACTACCATATTTTCACTTGAGTCATTATTATAAGATCCTTCCAAATCTGGGCTCTCCACATCTAGCAGTTCTCTCCTAGAGTTCTATTCCTAATCTACTGCTCTGGTTATATATTGTTCATCAGAAACCTCCAGGGATGTCCCATGCCTGCAGACCTCTTCTTCAGGAACACTTAGCCAGTGTCCCACATGATCTGCCACAACTTAATTTTCTGATGCTTACCTTCTATCGAAGATGGGCATGTGCTAAGTCACTTCAGTCATGTCCAACTCTTTGCAATGCCGTGGACTGTGACCTACCAGGCTCCTCTGTCCATAGGATTCTCCAGGCAAGAGTACTTTACGACTGAGCCACTGGGGAAGCCCTCTGTTGGAGACACCTCACCTGAATTTCAGGATTCTGTGCTTTCACTCATACTTTCTTTTCCCCTTGGAATGCTTTTCTCTTCTCCAAATCCTAGACCCATTTTATTATTATCATAAAGTATTTTAAGCATACAGAGAAGATAATAACATAGGGATATCTGTGCACTCATCACCAAGCTTTGTCGAATCTTTTGCCATCTTCTTTAGTTTGAAAAAAAATTGCACACTTATGAAACAATATTACCCACGTAGATACTTTTAAAATCTCCACAAATACTAAATCTTCTAAGTTCGGCCTTGTTAATGAACCCAATCAGAATTAAACTTCTTTCTGTGATTTCCTGTAACCCTTTCTTTATACCTGTACCATCTGACTTATTCTACCCTTATAATATCTTCTTTAAGTGTTCCCTACTGTTATCATTCCTATAGAGTGGTACAAAGATGATTTTAGATAGTCCAAGGTAAAGGCATTTAAAATTTTTAGAACTGTGTTTATTTAAAAATGCATATTAGAAATATGTAAGCACAAGTATTTAAATATATGTATCTAGAACATCAACTCCATGATTTCCCAGATACCTAAACTAGGTAGAGGTACTAGAAATGATGTTAGAAAAATATGGAGTAAATGATGTTAGAAAAATATGGAATAAATAAAAATACAGATGATATGGCAAAAGTTTTGAAGGTTGTACTCAGTTTAGCTTAGAGAATTTAGCTTTTTAGAACAGAGACCCAGTTTTATTAATTTTTTTGTACATCCTAAGTATCCAACTAACTCCAAATTAGTCCAACTAAATCCAAACTCTCTGGGACAGCAAGATCCTTGAAAATTGTGTGAAACCTCCCAAACCTCTGACAGACCACATTTAGACATTGTCGCCACATTGAGTGTCCCCAGCACATATGCCAAGCACAGATGGTGCTTTTTTCCCCCCTCTCTCTTCCCTGTCCATTATGACAAGTTGCTCCAGTTGGGGCTTGATAAATATGAAATAATGCTAATAATAGTCGTCATCTGAAGGAATGGAACTCAGAGTTGCCAGAATGCTGTCATTAGTATCCACTTCAACAGGCCAGTCTCAGCAAATTTGTCTATGGGGCATTGTAGAGAAATATTTCTCCGCCTCCTTAAAAATCACTATTTTGTGGCATCTTTTCATTATTGCTAACACAGAACCATCTGAAGTCACATTGGCAACTGAATTTGGTCTTGAGACTTGGCGGCAAGAAATCATTTTGTTGTGTAGCAAGCCCAAAGCATCATGCTAGCCAAATTATGTCATATAGTTACAAAACTGCTGTCCAGTCTTCCAGCTCCTCTGAGTAAATGTGGCCTTCTCAGAAGTTTCACCCCTCTTACCCAAAAATGACCTTGTATGCTCTCAAATATCAGAGAATCCTCAGCGTGATGAAATATTTCACTCTATGTATTAATATTTCCTTTCTTACAGCCTGTGTTTTGAGGTGGTGTTTTGCTAATATGGGGGAGTCAGGGGAACCCCTGATGCTTCTGAGTCACAAAAGAAGATCAGAACATATCAAAAGTTTGATTGAACCCCCGAAGCTTTACTCATATTAGACTGGATATGCTTCTCTAATAGGTTTAACTTTTGCTTCTTAACTCCCTCTGCTAAGGCATAGATCTTTCCTAATCCTAAAATTCCACACCGAGACTGGCTTCTAACCAGGGTACAGATATAATCTTATTACTTTATCATCCAAACGAGGACACTATTGAAAATATAGCAGAGGTGCTGGAGAGGAAAAAAGCGTAAACCATCCAGGGACACCATGATGTTAAGTCACCATACTTAAAACATTGTGAGCCCTTTAGCCTCTGCAGCAGAGCCTCTCAAATTGGGGTCTGGACTTCAGCTTCAAAGTCTGTGGAGTTTCTTAGGAAGTTTAAAGTTTCGTTTTTATTTCAGTGGAATGCCTGCGTTTGCATTGTTTCTGTTGGGCCATTGGTTGTCCCTAAGTGGGGGAACTTTGAGTGTCCTCAGCCAGAAAGAAAACAGAAGCAGGTACGTCCCTGGTGGTCCAGTGGTTAAGACTTCTTCGCCCTCCCAACGCAGGGGGCACTGGTTTGATCCTTGGTTGAGGAACTAGAATCCCACATACTGCGGGGCACGGCAAAAAATAAATAACACTGTGGCTATGTAAATCAACCATATTTCAAAAATTTTCTTTTAGTTTAAAAGAAAAATTTTAAAAATAGCAATACATTGGGGAAAAAAAGAACACAAGCAGATTTCAAACACAGTGAAATGTTCAAGCCAAGGGGCAGTCCGAGGTTAGCGTGGCCTGTACGTAAAGATGTGCAGTAGTTCTGAAGAGCACAGTGAACTGTGACGCGAGGAGACTGAAGACCTTAAGGGCCTTTGTGAGACATTCTACCATCTTCATTTTGTGAGCAGAGGTGGAGTCTGAGCAAAACATCACATGTGACATTGATATTAATTTACATTTAATTTTGTAAACTTTTAAACTGTACATTTGTGCTGATTTTATAAGAACGTATGGGGGCTTCCCAGATGGCTCAGTTGGTAAAGGATACACTTGCAATGTAGGAGTCACAGTAGCCGCAGGTTCGATCCCTGGGTCGGGGAGATACCCTGACGAGGACATGGCAACCCATTCCAGAATTCTTGCCTGGAGAATCCCCCAGAGGATGACAGAGGAGCCTGGTGGGCGTCAGCGCACGGGGTCACAAAGAGTCAGACATGACTGAAGCGAATGAGCACAAAAGAACAGTTTTCTCACACCTCGATTTATGTGAATACATATTAAAGAAGGCTGACAACAAAAATTAGTTTAATTTTGAAGATCAGCAGGAATTAAAAGTTTATCAATCAAAACTCCTAAAGCAGTTGTTTTTCTGTCTTCCTTGTCCAATTTTGCCCCCTGGTGGTTATAGTTGGGAATAGATGTAAAATGTTTAGTTGCTGTTTGACTCTTGCGACCCCCATGGACTGTAGCCCACCAGTCTCCTCTGTCACTGAGATTTCCCAGGCAAGAATACTGGAGTGGGTTGCCATTTCTTTCTCCAAGGGATCTTCCCTACCCAGGAACAGAACCCATGTCTCCTGCATTGGCAGGCGGATTCTTCACCATGGAGCCACCTGTGAAGCCCCAGGGTATAAAATACTCCTTTTATAAATGTGTCCTTTCCAAATTCATTTGCAGGTTAGCTGTGCTGAAGACAGAGTAATTTCCATGTAGGAACAATGTTCTAAATAATGGCTAATATTGCAGAATAGCCCACAAAACCCCACAATGGCCCTCTTCCACTTGATCTACACCCTCCACCTCCTGTACTGCCCTGCTGCTTCTGCTAAGTCACTTCAGTCATGTCTGACTCTTTGTGACCCCATGGCCTATAGCCCACCAGACCCCTCTATCCATGGGATTCTCTGCAAGAATACTGGAGTGGGTTGCCATTTCCTTCTCCAGGGGATCTTCCCAACCTGGGGATCGAACCTGTGTCTCTTGTCTCCTGCACTGGCAGGCGGGTTTTTTACCGCTAGCACCACCTGGGAAGCCTCTACTGTCCTCCTTGCTGGTGAAACAAATCACTAACCACTGTCACTACTCCGTCTGTATCACCACCACAAGTAGAAAGAGGAAGGAGGGGAATTAGTGCTCCATCAAATCCGACATCTTTATTTATAGGCACAACTTATGCCCTGAAATCCTACACCTCTTCACAGGTCTTCAAAGGAGTGGACCACCCAGAGGGAAATTTAACGGTCCCCTTTGCCTCTCAGAATCTTAGGGCAAATATTAATCTTGCTTTCTTTTCTCTTGTTCCACCTCTAGCCCCTCTTAGTTCTGCAAAGTCCCCTTCCAAGTAGAAGACAACAAGAAAGGAAAAGAAAAATAGAAAAACAAAAGGAAAGAAAAGAAAACCCTTTGCCCCAAGGTTTTTCCTAAACCCAGAAGCCAGAGATCTCTGATATATAACCAGTATACCTTTAAAACCTTATCTCCTCCATGTTGTATAACTTCCTCATCAGTCCCTTCTAGGGACTGGCTGAGAGAGCAAGGGTTGAAGGCAGAAGCAGTCTTGGTCCTCTTGGTGTTCATCATACGCTATCAGCACCTAAGTGGTCAGCTGTTATTTGTGCTGTGAGATTCCAAGTGTTCCTCCCCAGTAAGGGACAGTGACAGTGTGGACCCTGTTGTATTTAGACAAATATAAATCCCATTTTAAGAGGATGAGAATTCCGTGGAATACTGTCTAATCCATTTAAAATGACAAAGGGAAAATGATTTTAAGATTTTAGCCATGTTTTTAGTCAGCTTTTAAGGACTTCCCTGGTGTCTCAGACGGTAAAGCATCTGTCAATGAGGGCAATCTGGGTTCAGTCCCTGGGTCGGGAAGATACCCTGGAGAAGGAAATGGCAACCCACTCCAGTACTATTGCCTGGAAAATCCTGTGGATGGAGGAGCCTGATAGACTACAGTCCATGGGGTTGCAAAGAGTCAGACACGACTGAGTGACTTCACTCAGCCAACTTTTAGAAAAAAGTTGGAAGAACAGCTAAGTAAAATACTTATGCTGGTTAGAGTGCTTGATTGTGGCAAATGATTTAATTTGGAATTACACTAACATTGATAGAATGCTGTAAATATATTTAAAATAAATGAAAACGTCCTTGTTTGTTTATCCATTGCTACAAAATAAACCACTCCAAAACTTAGAGGCTTAAAATCACACTTTTTTTTTTTTTTTTTTAAAGATAAGCTCATAGAAACAGAGGGTAGAAAGCGGTTGTTAGGGGCTGGGATGGGGAAATAGGGAGAGGTTGGTACTTCTCCAAACTTTTAAGGGTATAAACATTTTCAATTATGAGATGAATAAGGTCAGAGTACCTGATGTATAACATGGTCACCATAGCTGATAACACTGTATTATATAATTGAAATTTGCTAAGACAGTAGAGCTTAAATGGTTCCCCTCGCCCTCAAAAAATAAAAAATAGATATCTATGGGAGGTAAGGGATGGATTAACTTGAGTGGAGGTGAGGGTGGGGAAAGTCCCTTCACAGAGTACAAGAATATCAAATCGTCACATTGTTTACTTTAACTACCTTACAGTTTTATTAGTCAATTATACCTCAGTAAAGCTGGAAAAAATCCAACCCTTTATTATATCTCATAATTTGTGGCTTGCTTGGGCGCTTCTTCTAGAGCTCTTGCTTGGGGCCTTTTCATGAGTTTGCTGTTATGTGGCAGCTGGGGCTGGCGCTCCTGTCTGTGGTCTCCTTCTACATGTTTCTTTAGCCCATGCTTTCAACTCAGCATAGAAGAGGCACTTTGTAGAATAGCCAGATATTGGGATAGCACTATCCCAGATGTTGGGATATAGTCATGAATAAGACGAATGCGGGCCAGACTCTCATGAAGCTTACATTCTTAAACTCCTGCATTGCAGAAAACAGGTAAGTAAACAAATATAAAGTGAGGTAAGTGAACCAGAGATCAAATTGCCAACATCCGCTGAATCATGGAAAAAGCAAGAGAGTTCCATAAAAACATCTATTTCTGCTTTATTGACTATGCCAAAGCCTTTGTGTGGATCACAATAAACTGTGGAAAATTCTGAAAGAGATGGGAATAGCAGACCACCTGACCTGCCTCTTGAGAAATCTGTATGCAGGTCAGGAAGCAACAGTTAGAACGGACATGGAACAACAGACTGGTTCAAAATAGGAAAAGGAGTACGTCAAGGCTGTATATTGTCACCCTGCTTATTTAACTTGGATGCAGAGTACATCATGAGAAACACTGGACTGGAAGAAACACAAGCTGGAATCAAGATTGCTAGGAGAAATATCAATAACCTCAGATATGCAGATGCCACCGCCCTTATAGCAGAAAGTGAAGAGGAGCTAAAAAGCCTCTTGATGAAAGTGAAAAAGTTGGCTTAAAGCTCAACATTCAGAAAACTAAGATCATGGCATCTGGTCCCATCACTTCATGGCAAATAGACAGGGAAACAGTGGAAACAGTGTCAGACTTTATTTTTTGGGGCTCCAAAATTACTGCAGATGGTGACTGCAGCCATGAAATTAAAAGACACTTACTCCTTGGAAGAAAAGTTGTGACCAACCTAGATAGTATATGCAAAAGCAGAGAGAGACATTACTTTGCCGACTAAGGTCCGTCTTGTCAAGGCTATGGTTTCTCCAGTAGTCATGTATGGATGTGAGAGTTGGACTGTGAAGAAGGCTGAGCGCTGAAGAATTGATGCTTTTGAACTGTGGTGTTGGAGAAGATTCTTGAGAGTCCCTTGGACTGCAAGGAGATCCAACCAGTCCATTCTGAAGGAGATCGGCCCTGGGATTTCTTTGGAAGGAATGATGCTGAAGCTGAAACTCCAGTACTTTGGCCACCTCATGTGAAGAGTTGACTCACTGGAAAAAGACTCTGATGCTGGGAGAGATTGGGGGCAGGAGGAGAAGGGGACAACTGAGGATGAGATGACTGGATGGCATCACTGACTCGATGGATGTGAGTCTGAGTGAACTCTGGGAGATGGTGATGGACAGGGAGGCCTGGCGTGCTGCGATTCATGGGGTTGCAAAGAGTTGGACACGACTGAGCGACTGAACTGAACTGAAGTGATTGGGAGGCCACTTTGGAGTGATCAGAAAAGCCGTCTTTGAAGTGACACTTGATGATCTGCGGGGGGAAAGCATTTCTAGTGCAAGTGTCCAAGCCTTGAAAGAACTTGGAGGTTTAAAGGAAAACCATAAAAGGCCCGTGTGTTTAGGGAGTAGTGAGTGAGAGGAGTGATTGGATTAGGTCACAAAGGTAGTCAAAGGTCAGGTCATTAAGAGTCCTGAAAGCCATGGTAAGGACTTTGGATTTCATCTTGGGTAATGAGAAGAAAAGAGGTTTAAAGTCATAAATTGTATTGATTTCCTTGTTCAAAAGAATAGTCCACTCTCACCTTAGAGAAGAGTTTTGTAGGAGTCAGGGGTAAAAACAAGGTAATGAAATAGTTTATTGCATTAGGTGATGGAGGTTTGGACAAAAGTAGAGTAATTATGAGAAGTCCATAGATTATTCATATATTTTGAAGGAATTTCCAATAAGTGCTGCTGATGGATTGTGTTTGGAGGATGAAGAGAAAGGAGAAAACACAAAAGTCTCCCAACTGTCTCTTTTGAGTGGTAGGGTGAATAAAGTAAAATTCACTGAGGAGGAGCAGACTGGTGGAAGAACAGATTTCTTTATCTGGGCAGAAGGCAGGAAAGGAAATTTTAAATTCTATTTGAACATTTTAAATTATATTATGCCCACTAAATAATTTGTAATTGAACTGTTAATACATGATTTAAGGTTCACCCAAATCTGTGCAAGAATAAGCCATGTTATAACAAAGTGCCATACTACCTGGGAAATTAGAATTAATGACATGTATTTAAAGAATAAGTTCTTAACGTGAGTTAGTGTTTCTGTTAGGATAATTGCTAGCATCGATTGAGGGGGTTTTTATTTGTTTGAACCATATGAGATTGCAGATATTGATAGTTTTGAACTTGAAAATGGCAATGCCATATGGTTTGTCTCTGTATTCTGGCCATAGAACTACTTGTTTACATATGAATGAATGAATATTCACAAAACCCTTAAGGCAGACCTTCTATTAACTTATGCTTGACAAAATGGATGTTCTGAAAGAAGTTAAATAACCTGCCAAAAGTTGGATAACAAGTAATGGGCAAGAATCAAAACAAGATCTTGCTGACAAAGCATCTGGACTCTGGGTTACAAGGTTATACCACCCCTATTTCCAGCCAGAATCATTCTGCCTTCCTCTCAATGTAAAAATCTTCAGAGCCAAAAGACAGATATACAGGCACAGAGTGCTTGGTCTGATGGGATGAAGAATTGTTGACTGTCTTCCTCCTACAGGGAGCCAAGTTCAGGTGGAACTTACAAGTCAGTATTGTATTTTAGAAGTAAATACAGTGAACAAAGAGAAATCAGAGTGAGTTAATACTATTAAAGGTTGCTCAGAAATTCCCATTAAATTCATTTTTTCAAGAAATTTCCAGCTTCTCTTCTACATTTATCACTGAAACCTCTCTACTATACAAATACGTTAAATAGAAAACAAGTGATTCTAACCTCAGAGAAAATATAATGCCACTGGCTGAAACATATCACCAGTCAACAAGCTATGACCACTTTTAGCAAATGCCTTAGAGCATGTTTAATACCATACTTACTACCATACTCAGGCATTTCTATACACTGAAAAGTGGTACTACCAGTGAGTGAGAATCAGTATGGAAATAAGTAAAACATTTCATCAATCAGAGAGACTTTAGGCTTTTCCCTCTTAACATAGTTTCTGGATTATCTAGATTTCAGTAAAATGAACAAACTCTTCATATGTGTATTCTCACCCTATCTGTGACTCAATTAGGAACACTATAAGGAGAGAATGGCAAAGTCTGCTTGATCAGTTAGTAATTAGCTGTTTAAATCAAAGGTTAAAAAAAGTTTACATGACTGAAAAGCTTTCTGTCTACCCTTGGGAAGAATATTTCCCATGCAGCTCTTGCATTATGAATGTCAATTAGAGTCTACAGTCCTTGGTGATGAGCAGTAGAAATAGTCACCTAATGAAATCATACTCCTACTAATATAAAATTGAATTTTCAGTTTAATAATCAAATGAATCTGTTCTTCAGTGCTGTATAGATTGGGGGCTGAGTATAATAGCTAGTCCCAAATTGGTCCTGGAAATAAGGGAAGTACTTATTAATCTCTAAGTTCTCAGGCAGCTTTGATAGTAGTTTAATAAGTACCCAAACCTAAAACTTCCCAGGTGGCTCAATGGTAAAGAATCTGCCTGCCATTTCAGGAGATGCAGGAGACATGGGTTCTATCCCTAGGTGGGGAAGATCTCCTAATGGGGAAAATGGCTGCCCACTCCAGTATTTCTTGCCTGGATAATGCCGTGGACAGAGGAGCCTGGCAAGCTACAGTCCATGGGGTCACAAAAAGTCAGACATGACTCAGCAACTGAGCACACATGCACTGAATCCTTACTGCTTCCACATACCATGTTATGTGCTTAAGCAATACCTTTTCATTTAAATCTAACAACCCTCTGGGATAGGTTATATTTTTATTTTGATTAAGGCTTAGAGATGTTAAGTAACTTCCCAAGGTCCAAAACTAATGGGAGAGAAGAGGCAACACAGACAAGAAGGCACATGGGAAAGGGACCCCCAAGCCCTCTCCAGAGGCTCGCCATGCCTAGCCCAGAGCCAGGGCACTGCCTGGAAGCTGAGGCAGAGCTGAGTCAGTCCTCTTGTCATTCTGCAGGCTCCACACTCATCAGTAGTCAGCCTACTGTCCCATCATTTTTCCAGTTTCAAGTGTTGCTTGCCTATGTCTTAAGAATCTTTTCAAATTCTCCTATTTAACCATCTCTTGGGAATAACCCCTTATCTGACAGCCTGGGACACTCATAAACACCATTTTGCTCCCTTTCTGTCCCTAGATTAGAAAGCAGAAGACTTAAAATCTTGGATGGGTGACAGTGCAGAAGGCTCAGACACTTTCTGGGGCAATGGTATGACAGCCAGGAGGAAAATGCTTAGTCCAAAGAAAATAGCATTGTTGAAATCAATGTACAACCAGGCACTGAGCCAGGGTAGCAGAGGAATGCACTGCTCATTACAGAATGCTAAAAAGTGTCTCATCACAGGCAGAGAATGTCAGAGCTGGAAGAGAACTTGAAGAAAAGTTCTACCTAGCCTTCCACATAGGAGAGGAGGCCCTGAAAGGAGATCTGGCTTTCTCCAGGTCTGTGGCTTAGCCAGAACCAGGAATCAGATGTCCTGAGTTTAATTCTCTCTCCACTGCACAGCACAGGCAAGTCTGGCTTGGGAGCTCTTTCTTTGGTGCTGGATTCTTCTCTGATTCTTCCTTAAATAAGCTGAATGGAGGACCCAGTTCCTGAGTTCTTAGAAACGCAAATCCAATAGCTCAGCAGGGATGCCAAAGTGAAGGTTTTTGTTGGATTTGTTTACTGCCATAAGATATAGTAAGACATTTTAGAAATAGCTGGAAGAGCCATAACTGCTTGTAGACAGTTTCTCTTTCATAGAAATGCTGCGAGACTGCTGTCATTAGCCCCAGGTTTGTTTAACAGTGGCAGAATGCATTTAGTTTTGTTGAAGCAAGTCTAAGCTTTCCCCATGATAAATGAGGAACTGACCTTTCTTACAGCTATGCTTATGTTCTTCTGCTCCTTCTTCCATGAATACTTATATCACTAGAATTTTTACAGCTGGTTTCATCCTGTTGCCCAGTATTTACACTCCCCACAATTTATTTTTGGATATGTCAGTGGCTTCATGCCAGTCACCATTATTACACCAAAACTCATCAGGGTGCACTTTCTACACTTGCTCTTCATAGGTTTCTGTTTCTTTTATGTCTTTAGAAACTTTTTCTTTTAGAAAAATGCTAGTCTTCAGCAACACTTTATGTCATTGTATTGAACAGTTTCTTTTTAAAGACTTCTCTTAGGTGTTGAGGGAACCTTCAAATAAGATCATTTTTGTAGAATACAGGAATAGCTGTATTTCTAATAAATATTAAGTTGAATTCCAATTAACATTTTATACTCTTATTAACGTTTCACAGATTGTTTCTGTTCAACCAATTTTAGAACTTCATGGAAAAGTTGAGTGGTAGGTTGGGTAATAGGGTAATATAATGGGAGCCTTTTTTCCAGTGCTGGCATATGAATAAAATACCGCAAATCATAAAAAGAAACAAAATAGAGAGCTTTAAAAACAAGACTTTTCACACCAGTCACATCATTAAATACATACTTATTGGCACAGGGCTGTTGAGTATGGGAGTTTAACCCACAAGACTGCCAACATTTAGCCCTCCGATCTCCTCCATTTGTGACCTAGAAGACCTCTGATATGTGAGCCTTTCAGCTCACTGAAGCACTTTACTTCAGCAGAGAGAGTGAATTGCATTAATAATGTATCAGTTATCAAAGCATCAATAAGGAAGCTAGGCCTGTCCTCACCACAGTGTGAGCTGAGGCTCCTGCCTCTTGTTTTCACAGGCCACACACAGCGGGGAGTTTAAATGAGTCAAGCTGGGGTGAGTGAAGCTTAGCCCCCCACTAGGACCAAGTTGAAGGAAGAGGAGAGTTTGTCCCCATGGCCTCAGTGAAGTACAGTTGACCCTTGAACAGCATGGGTTTGAACTGCGTGGACCCACTTGGGCTTGGACTTTTTCAGTAAGTGTATATAAATATAGGTGTAGAACACTGCGCAGACTTGTGTTGAAGCGGATCACCTGTCCTTACATAGGCACAAGGCGATGCTTAATGTAAAATTGATGGTGTGTGAGTTCTCATACTACTGTTTATAACTGCTTTCAAAGACTTACACATCATACAGTATGCTTCTCTTTCTTATAATCGGAGAAACTATCAGCCTATCACCACAGGTGGGTTTTTTTTTTAAGTAACAATGTTTCCAATACTATATTATGAATATGACTGTAACACTGTGTGCCATAAACATTTTATTATGATTCATTCATTATTGTATAAGCTAGGTTACCATGAAGCAATCATATTGCTGCTGCTTTGTTACCAATGCATGAACCATTATGCCTGTACATAACTATAAATTTCTTTTTCACACTATCTTTTCATTTCTTTTGCCTAGTGATTGTAATATGTCTAACATCTACAGTGCTTTGTACCATTTAAGACAAATTAACGTAGATACCTATAGATAGACAGTTCATCTTTAAAGACAACATGAACTTCCTGTATCAATAAATACGATTTTCTTGATAATATTTTCTCTAGCTGACTTAATTGTAAGAATGCAGTATATGACACATATAAGACACAAAATATGTATTAATAAAGTTTATGTTATCAGAATGGCTTCTGGTCAAAAACTGGCTATTCGTTAACTTTGGGTGGAGTCAAAAGTTATATATGGATTTTCAACTATGTGGGATGTGGCATCCCTAGCTACAACACTTTTCAAGGGTCAGCTACTATAGGAAAAAACCAGGGAAGAGACAAAAGTAAGAAAATCTTTAGCTAGACTCTTGGACGGCTTCAAGCATTGCTTCTCAGCCCTGGACGCACATTTAGCATCACCTAGAGAGTTTATTTTAAACACTAGTGCCCAGGCGCCACCCCAGACAAACTGAACACGTACAACATACAGCATTTCTATATGTGAGACTTGGGTGTCACATGTAGGAAGGATACCACTAAGGCCAAAGAGAGGAGACAGTGGCAAACTAAACAATGTGTTATCTCCCTAAAAGGGTAGCTGCTTTTGAGCCCTGGCCGACTATTTTCATGTAGGCATGTGACACTATTGTTGCCATTGTTCTGATTTTTAAATGGGCGTAACTATTTTTAAGACATTGATTTATGTGACCCATGCTACAACATGGATGAACCTTGGAAACATCATGCTAAGTGAAAGAAACCAGACACAAAGGCCATATGTTGTGTGATTCCATTTGTTTGAAATGTCCAGAACAGGCAAATCCACAGAGACAGAGAGTAGATTAGCGGTTGCCGGGTGCTGGGGTGTGGCAGCTCCATGGGTAACAGGCTTCCTTGGGAGTGATGAAAATGTTCTGCAATTAGATAGGGATGGCGGTTGCACAACATTGTGAAATGTATTGAAAGCCACTGAGGGAATTCCCTGGTGGTCCAGTGGTTAAGACTCTGTGCTTCCAGTGCAAGCGGCCTGAGTTCGATCCTGCATGCCACGTGGTGCAACCAAAACAAAAAAGTAAAAAAATAATAATAATAATAATAAAGTCTTGGCAGTTCCCTGGTAGTCCAGTGATTAGGAATCAATACTTTCATTGCTGTAGGCCTGGGTCAAAAAATAAAGTCTTTAAAAATAAAAAAGCCACTGAATTGCACCCTTTAAAATGTTTAAAATGGTGAATTTCATGCTATATGAATTTTACTTCAAAAAAAGGAAAAAATTAGGTCATGTGCACCAACTCATAGTGGGGCAACCAAAACCCTTTTATGGGAACCAGAATGGAACCTATGCTATAAAACTACATGGAGGAAAAACAGGATTGACACTGGCCTGTAAAAATTTTTAAAGCAAATCTTTAGGCCACACATGCCTTCCCAATCTTGTATGTCTGACTCCATCCAAAGTAATAACAAAGCTATGCCTGCTGCACCCTTTTCATCTTAATTTAGACACAACCTGGGTTTTGTTTTGTTTTTCCCTTTAAAGGTGCTAATGCAAAGCTATACTGCTAAGAGCATTTGGCTTTACCGGCCTATAAATAGAAGTAGGAACCCCTGAGGTGCAGAACAAGCTGGCTGATGAAACAATGCTCTCTTCTGTTCTTTCTTACTGTTTGGTTATTGAATGTAAGAGAAGGGTAAATGAAACAACAAAAAAGAAAACCCTAGTAACTGCATTCATCATTCCTCCTTCATCAGTTGTTTTTTTCCCCCCAGTGACTGGGTTAATTCACAGCCAGTTCTATTGTCTCCTTCAGTAGGGTTTCTTTCTTTCAGTTACTCACATGTTAAAATCATTACCAGTTCTGCAAAATAGATGCTGGTTGTGATAAAGACAGTGAATGAGAAACAGTCCTTCCCAGAGAGCTTTGATGATTCACTGGTCTCTTCTGGCCTAGGAATGTACTTCAAGTGGCAATAGTTCTTAGACACCCTCCCATCCCAAATCCTACCTTACCACAGTAAGGTAACTATTTTATCAAAGTAAAATATTATTAAAAACAAACAATAGAATTTTCTACTTAATCTTCTAGATATTGGGCCGTTTGTAGTTTTGCATGAAAATAAAACATGAGTGGATTTTGTGGCAGATGAGAATCAGACTTTTTCTTACCTGAATTCTTCTCTGTAGTTGTTCCTAATATACTCAGCTAAAGTCTTGCTGTACTGCAGGCAGCTCTTGAGGATGTAAAACTGCTGGTACAACAAAACTGCTCGGCCAGGACTTAGCAGCTGAAATGAAGCTGAAAGGCCCTTCACCACTTGTTTCACAATACTGGCCACAAAAGTAATCTAGACAAGGGAAACACAGTTACACGCACGCTGCATGCCACCTGCAAGGGCACCTGTGTAGCTGGAATCTCAACTAGAAATCTAGGCTGAAGTCCTCACCACCCTGACTCCCTGATGCCCTTGCATTGTGCTATTTCTTACTGAATTAGTAATGAGAGATCACTGGTCCGTAGACCGACTGGGTTTGCCAGTTGCCCCCCTACCAACTGGATCAGAACCAGACCTGACTGTCAAAGGAGTTTGACTCCAAAGCAGGAGGAGAACATTGGAAGCATAAATTTAGGCTACTGTAAAAAACAGGAATACTACTGCCCTTTCAGGCTCTAACCAGAAGGTCATTCTGGATGCTCATTAAATTAGCACTGACAAAATTTGCCTTTTCTATTCACGTGGCTACTGACCCTTCCTAAGTAAAGCAGGTGATCTGAAGTTTCCCCAACCCAGATCCATGTACACATATTGACTAAATATTGTGTCAAGCAAATGCAGATTGAGATCAGAGAGTCTGGAGCAGGGAAACAAAGCAATGCCCATTGGGAATTAAATTTTTAATTTCTTTAGCATCTTGCTGTTATCAAGAAAGAGAATCAGCCAGAGCTGACTGGCCTGCAGGTATATTCAATGATTCCACCAGTTTCCCTGCTTACAAATTTCTCTCAAATGGTGTTTCTACCCAGACTCTTTAGAAGTAGGTTAATACTGAAGTTTTTAACACTGTTAGTGGTCCTTTTGCCATCTTTCATCCTGACATGCTTTATGGTCACAGGCTGGCCACTACTCAGCTCCGTTCCTTTGGTGAACTAACCCTAGAGGTTGACAAGAAAACTTTCCTGTCGATTGGAGTTCTTAGGACCCCAGATTCCACACAGTAGTTTAGATGATGAGGTCTGCAAACAACCCACACAAAAAGTAAGGGTCTTGCATCGTGCACATGTGAGCTACTGTTGCTGGGAGTGACTGTAACTTTACGACACTCTTTGAAGTGGGCCTGAGACTGGTTAGAGTCTATGTCTGCTAAAGGACTCAGATTCCTGGCTCAATTTCTGTATAAGGCAGTTGGCTGTACTACTGACAAGTATACCCTCCGACTGCAGTAAGGTTTTTATATATATATATATGTCAGAGATCTGGCAATTGGATTCCCTAAGACAGACTTAACATCAAAATAGCTCAAAGCAGGAAACCACTGATGGTTAAAAGAAGCATGTTCATGTATGGAGAGAGAGAACATAATACTACATGTCAACCCTCCATTAGCAACAAAAATTTAGTTTGCATTACTACCTTTTGAAAAGATTTCCAATTAAATCTATGTTGACTACACGGATGAATACATGAATGAATAAAGGGAAAGTAAGTTTGGGGAGATGAGAAGAGATTAATGGATAAAGCCTTTCTTAGAGTTAATTCAGCAGATATTTTATTTAACATCTATTATGTGCCTGGCACAAAACACAGAGCTCCTACCCTTATGGCCCCTTGAGTTTGGGAAGAAAGACATTGTATCAGTCATGATAGACTAGGTTATGTGATGGTAATAAATCTCGCAAAATATCAATGCTTCGTTTAACACAAGGAAGGTTTACTATTTGCTCATGCTGTATGTTCCTTAAGGATCAGTAGGGGTTTCTGCTCATTGTAGGCACTGGTCCACATTCCAGGACCATATGGAATATTACTAGTCACCCTATCAGAAGGAGGAAAAGAAGGCGGGAAAGCATACACTGGCTCCTAAACCTTTGGACAAGAAGTGACATAGGTTACTTCTGCTCACATTCCACTGGCCAAAGCAAAAACGAGACCCACCTCATTTCGAGTGGGTAGGGAAGTGTATTGCTACTACTTGCCTGAAAGGAGAGAAACCCAGAATATATATGGACACTAATGGCTACCACAAGACAGAATCAAATAATAACACAAACAGTGTAGACTGCAACAGTAACAAGTCCTGTGTAGAAAAGGAAAAAGTTGCCATGCTCTGACAATGTGTGCCCATGATGGAAGAATCTGATATAACCAGCATGGGAGAATCATCACCTCCACCCCACACAAGGAAGGGGCACTGAGGCCTGAAGGATGAGGAGGAGTTAATTAGGCATAAAAAGAAGGAAAAAGTGCTTCAAGCAGACAGACAGAGGGAATGGTAAAGACCATGTGATGGAGTTGGGAGTATCACGGTGGACAGTGGGTATGAGACCCACATAGCTGTGCAGAGTGAGGGACCAGGTGAGGCTGTAGGGTCATGCACAGCCTTGTAGGCCATATTAAAGTTTTTAGTCTTCATTTGTTATGTCTTAATTTATTATGAGCACATGATTTAAAGCAAGTGATGACATAATCAGATTTTTAATTTTGAATAGATTCCTTTGACTGGAGTCTGGTGAAAAGATAGGAGAGACCAGTGCAGACACTCTAATGCAGTTAGAGTGTCGAGGAGAGAGATGGTGATACCATGGACCAGGGTGGCGGCTGCCAGGACAGAGTGGCCACAGTACTAAAAGCGTCCTCATACTCACCAACTCACACTCACTGTTTAAAATGCATGTTCATGTTTTTCAGTTAATTATACAGCCAGCATTTTAAATTTCTATTTTCTACATATATCCTAGGGCTTTTCATTAAATAAAAATCACATTTAAGATGTTATTTCAATATCTTAAACATTCAGGCCCCAAATAGAAAAACATTTTATTTTGACTAATAAAATTACCAAATGTACATTTTCTTCTGTTTTATAAACTTCTCCCCTTATAGAGAAATAGTCATTAATTAAGCACAAAAGCATCTGTTTCATCAGCCTTTTTTGATCTGTTTCATCACAGTTTTGTTTCTGCTTCTAGAAGGTACTTACTATGGGAGGACAACTTTGTAGAAACGACATTATCCAGCTAATAGCAAACTTTGTTGACTCCAATCCAAGATTTCCCTAAAAAAATGTAAGGAAATAAGCAAGTTATATTCATGAAGTTCAAACGTAGCTAAAAAGATATTCATTTTCAAATACATTTTATCCTGATTAACCAAATCTTTAAGATGAGTATTTAGGAACATAAGCTAGACGAACACTTAAGAACAATAGTAGTCCTATCATTTAAATCACCCAATTTTGGAGATTATCTCTAAGACAAGCATTTTAATTATAGAATATATATTTCATATAATAGGGCTTCCCAGGTGGCTCAGTGGTAAAGAATTAGCCTGCCAATACAGGAGATACGGGTTTGATCCCTGAGTTATGACGATCCCCTGGAGAAGAAAATGGCAACCCACTCTAGTATTCATGCCTGGGAAATACCATGGACAGAGGAGCCTTGACGGCTACCATGCCTGGGGTCACAAGAGTCAGACGTGACTTAGTGACTCAACAACAACAGTATATATCATATAATGATCATGACATATAAGATAATGACACAATTAATATGTATAAAAAACCACTATACCTGCTGAAAGACAAGAAGTATCTCATACAAAAGTGCTGTAGCTGTATCTGTATATTCCAGGATAAGCTTCTGTAACTAGAATTTTAAATAGTAATCAATGCAGTATCATTGGCAGAGCCAGAAAATAATCATTTCTACTGGTTCTCCTTAGGTATTGATAAAAAGAATCTGTGATCAATAGAGAGTATTAATGTGGTTAATTTTCTTGTTCTGTTTGATTCAATCGTTCTCAAAAAAAGTGGCTCTCATAAAATGACTGCACATATAATAATGGCTAAGAAAGTGGGTCAGGAAAAGATATGTCCTACAGAATACTGACATGCAAAAAAATGCACACTGATTGGCAGTGTCTTTCAGATCAACCATCCTGCTTCCTTTCAAGAATGTAGAAATATACTCTCAGAATTGAAGTAGGAGATTCTCCAGGGAATTAAGTCTTATGCCCAACTTGAAGGATAACTCCTTCTGTGGTATGGGCAAATGTAGAGTTAGAGACATTTTGTTGTTGTTGTTCTTAAGAAATTCAAACAGTTGGTGAAGCTGTCTCCTAGCCCACCGGCCACTTGATGCATGAGAACTGTGTCTGTAGGCATGCTATAGGCCCCACATTTTCCCTAACAGTATCCTTTGCAAGGAGGAGTTCTAGTTTGAAACCACCTGCTCTATTAGACCTTGGAGCCAGAATTTATATAATCTGCTCATGGTTTCCGGAGAAGGCAATGGCACCCCACTCCAGTACTCTTGCCTGGAAAATCCCATGGGCGGAGGAGCCTGCTAGGCTGCAGTCCATGGGGTCGCTAAGAGTCGGACACGACTGAGCGACTTCTCTTTTACTTCTCACTTTCATGCATTGGAGAAGGAAATGGCAACCCACTCCAGTGTTCTTGCCTGGAGAATCCCAGGGACGGGGGAGCCTGGTGGGCTACCGTCTATGGGGTCGCACAGAGTCGGACACGACTGAAGCGACTTAGCAGCAGCAGCAGCAGCTCATGGTTTCATTCATAGCCCAGGTGCAAAAGATCAGCAGGTCCAATAACAGGAAATTCAGACCTGTCTATACTACTCACTGGAGGTTTTCATATGGAAATATCAAAGGCAAATCAAATAAACTAATCTAAAACCAAGCTCATTATTTCCCCTTTAAACCTACTATTCTTGTTATAGTTGTTATTTTTGTCATCCAGGCCAGAATCTAAAAGTCATCTAATATTAACTCTTTATATTTTTATCAACTCAGTTTCCTAAAAATTTCTGGAATCTTTCCTCTTCACAATTACCATCTTCCTTTTTTCATTTATTTATTGAACAAACATGTATCAGACGCAGTACTCATTGGAGTCCCATACTGTACTAATGGAGAGTAACAGAGACGTGGTTACTGCCCTGGTGGAATATACAAAGGCTTCCCTGGTGGCTCAGAGGTAAAGCGTCTGCCTGCAATGCAGGAGACATGGGTTCGATCCCTGGGTCAGGAAGATCCCCTGGAGAAGGAAATGGCAACCCACTCCAGTGCTCTTGCCTGGAAAATCCCATGGACAGAGAAGCCTGGTAGACTATAGTCCATGGGATCGCAAATCTACTGGAGAACAGATATCAATCTAATAATCACATAAATAAATGCACAGTTATACACTGAGACAAGGGCTGTGGAAGAAAGGCACAGAAGTTAGGAGAGCTCTAAAAAGAAAGCCTAGTGTTGTCTGGGGGTCAAGGAAGGCCTGCTTCTTGGCCCCAGTCATCCCTCAGCTGGATTACAGCACTAGCTTCTTAACACCTCTGTCAGTCTTGTTTCCATCCTCCTCTTTTATCCCTAATCCACTCATTCCAGTGTTGAAATTGGTACTGCAGATGCTCCATATACAGTCTGTAGTAATATTTGATGTTATATTTGACCAATTAATGCCTGTCTCTTCAACCTATGAGGGCAGAAGTTGTGTCTATTTTGCTTTTTATTTGCAGCCTGCTGCCTAGCACACTGTTTAGCTCATAACAGACACTCAACAAATATTTTTTGAATAAATGAGTGAATTTAAGACCTTTCTAAAACATAACTCTGATTGTGTGTTCAAGAACTATCAAATCATGTCCACTCTTTAAAGAAATTCTGTGTTGGCCTACTCAAAATAAACTAATAATAACCTGATTTATTCTCTCAGAGTAAGTACATTATAGGCACTTTAATACCTCTAATGTTTTAGTAAAACTTTAAACAAACAAGTAATGCTAAGTTTGCACTACTTAGATAGGTAAGGAAATGATAAACTAAGACAAGAACCTTAACCCTGATATCTCTCTAAGACAGTGCTTTTTTACCCATTAGACTCCTGCTGTGAAATTATGTACATAAATATTTTACAGAGACAGATTTAAACAGATTTATCTAATATATACAGAATACTGTTTTCTCAGTATGCATACTTTAAAACATATAAAATGGATATATGATGAATAGCTATCTATGTTTTGAAGTTAATAACAAAATATTAACTTTGATTTAATTATGTCTCTATATTCTAGGACTCATGGTCCACATAGAACAACTCCTATATATTGTAATTAGTGTATTCCAAAATTTTCATCTCACCTCAGCATCAAAAGACATCTCAACTAAAGTTGAATCAGCCACCAACTGGATGTCAAACACAGGACCTGATTTTGGAATCTGAGGCTCGCTAATTAAAATTACCAAAAGGTTAAATAGTGTTCCCCTGAAAAAAAATTAAGGCAATTAGTGAGTTAAGTTCAAAAAGAAAAACAGTGACACCAAGTTTGCAGGCACTGAATGTAATTATATTTAAAAGTATGAAGCACTGTGGACTGTTTATTTTAATTGAGGTATAGTTGATTTATAATATTAGTTTCAGGTACACAATATAGTGATTCAAAAATTTTATAGGTTATATTCCATTTATACTTATTACACACTATTGGCTATATTCCCTGTCTTGTACAATATATCCTTGCAGCTTATTTATTTTATACATAGTAGTTTGTACCTCTTAGCTCCCTACTTCTATTTTGCCCCTCCCCCGTTCCCTTTGCCCACTGGTCAGAGCACTTAGTTTGTTCTTTATATCTGTGAGTCTGCTTCTTTTTTGTTAGATTCACTAGTCTTATTTTTTAGATTCTACATATAAGTGATATTGTAGAGTTTTTTGATTCTAGAAACTGTTTGTAACAAACCATTTCAGAGGTTTATTGTTCCACTAAAGATCACTAGCTATTAGTGAATAAAAGTAGTATTAAACTTCAGGTCTTTCAAATGCAGTGTACAGTCCCCTAATATATACTAATAACCCACATAAATATTACTGCATATTTGAATAATATATCATACTATTTGAAAATAAAAAGGCTCTCACACACACAAATCACAATTCATAACATGCTTCCTGAGAAGCTGGGTCAGTAATCCCATTTTCATATGTATAGTACAACAACCCCTACAAGGTTGAAAAAAAGCTAAGGCAGACCCCTAGAAAAATCCATTCCCTAATTGAAGACACTATCAGAGAAGCTTTGACAGAGAGGAGCAATAAAAGAATGTACATATAGTACTATATAAAAATCCTCTATATTCTTAAGCATTCCTTTCATAATGAAACAAAGAAGAATATAAACAATCTGTAATATTTGAGGCTGAAACTCCAATACTTTGGCCACCTCATGCAAACAGTTGACTCATTGGAAAAGACTCTGATGCTGGGAGGGATTGGGGGCAGGAGGAGAAGGGGATGACAGAGGATGAGATGGCTGGATGGCATCACTGACTCGATGGATGTGAGTCTGAGTGAACTCTGGGAGTTGTTGATGGACAGGGAGGCCTGGCGTGCTGCGATTCATGAGGTCGCAAAGAGTCAGACATGACTGAGCGACTGAACTGAACTAAACTGAATCTTTTACAGTCATTTAAATCATTACCATGATATGTTTACCAAAATTCTAATAAAAATGCAATTCCCCTCCTTTCACCAACTCAGAAAACAAATCTAGTTCTCATATCTGCAAAAGAAGTTAGCACATTGTTAGTTACCACATTACTCAAAAAAGCAGGATATGTCCTACAAGATGTTTGCTAATGTTTTATTTAGGCTGTTTTCAAACAGCCAGTCTGTTTTCAGAAGACACTTCCAAAATCAACAAAATACTCTATTTAGAAGCTTTCCTGATACTAAGTTTGAATTGACATTCCATTTACTATAATATTTAATTATAGTCCTTTATTTTCAGCAACAACTTCTTTTCAAACAATCATATATCCTAGGCTAAGGGGAGGAACTCTCAAATTCTGAGTCACTGTGGTAAGTTGAATACATGACTTCAACCATAAGAATACTTAAAAAAAAGGAAGGATTATGGCATATTTAAAGAATACAGTGAAGTCGGTTGAACTAATAAAATCTCTACTTATGAAAAAAAGAGGAAAATGCTGAAATGAATAAATGTTTTTTTTATTTGCTCAAATGGAATTTAATTTTAAATCTATCCTTCTGCAATCTATCCCTTCTGCCAACTCAATTTAAAATCCATTAAGTCAATAATAGATAAAAGAAATTTTATTCTAAAATGGTATTTCATCCTGACTTTATATGATAATAGACACCTTAGGGTTGACATCAGTTCAGTCGTGCAGTCGTGTCCGACTCCTTGCGACCCCATGAATCGCAGCACGCCAGGCCTCCCTGTCCATCACCAACTCCCGGAGTTCCCTCAGACTCACGTCCATTGAGTCTGTGATGCCATCCAGCCATCTCATCCTCGGTCGTCCCTTTCTCCTCCTGCCCCCAATCCCTCCCAGCATCAGGGTCTTTTCCAATGAGTCAACTCTTCGCATAAGGTGCCCAAAGTACTGGAGCTTCAGTTTTAGCATCATTCCTTCCAAAGAAATCCCAGGGTTGATCTCCTTCAGAATGGACTGGTTGGATCTCCTTGCAGTCCAAGGGACTCTCAAGAGTCTTCTCCAACACCACAGTTCAAAAGCATCAATTCTTCGGCGCTCAGCCTTCTTCACAGTCCAACTCTCACATCCATACATGACCACAGGAAAAACCATAGCCTTGACTAGACGGACCTTAGTCGGCAAAGTAATGTCTCTGCTTTTGAATATACTATCTAGGTTGGTCATAACTTTTCTTCCAAGGAGTAAGCGCCTTTTAATTTCATGGCTGCAGTCACCATCTGCAGTGATTTTGGAGCCCAAAAAAACAAAGTCTGACACTGTTTCTACTGTTTCCCCATCTATTTCCCATGAAGTGATGGGGCCAGATGCCATGATCTTCGTTTTCTGAATGTTGAGCTTCAAGCCAACTTTTCCACTCTCCTCTTTCACTTTCAACAAGAGGCTTTTTAGCTCCTCCTCACTTTCTGCCATAAGGGTGGTGTCATCTGCATATCTGAGATTATTGATATTTCTCCCAGCAATCTTGATTCCAGCTTGTGTTTCTTCCAGTCCAGCATTTCTCATGATGTACTCTGCATATAAGTTAAATAAGCAGGGTGACAATATACGCCTTGACGTACTCCTTTTCCTACTTGGAACCAGTCTGTTGTTCCATGTCCAGTTCTAACTGTTGCTTCCTGACCTGCATACAGATTTCTCAAGAGGCAGGTCAAGTGGTCTGGTATTCCCATCTCTTTCAGAATTTTCCACAGTTTACTGTGATCCACACAGTCAAAGGCTTTGGCATAATCAATAAAGCAGAAATAGATGTTTTTCTGGAACTCTCTTGCTTTTTCCATGACATCACACCCTTAAAAATGGTACCAAGGGTTTGATACTTTTATTGTTTAGATTGTTATTATTCCCAATGTAAGATTTTTTTTAATGTATTACAGTATCTTAAGGTGCAGACTTTAAAGGGCACACTCATGGTCTTATAAGTCATTCTGTGTTATTTTGGTAAGCAGAATTTTAATATGGCTTCCAAGATTTGCATCCTGTAGTATATACACTAGAGTGTATATCCCTTCCCTAAAGTATGGTCAGGACCTGGGAACATATCAGGCTTTCATTCTCGTCATTAAGTTATATTAGATGAGAAAGGTGAAGAAATTTTGCAAATGTAATTAAGATCCCCAGTGAGTTGACTTTTGAGTTAATCAAAAAGAGATTATCCTGAGTGGACCTAAGCTAATGAGGCGAGTCCTTTGAAAGAGAGTTTAGGCCTTTTCTGAGCTCAGAGATATTCTCCTGCCAAGAAGCAAGCTGTCATGAGTTTTACAGCTATAAGGAAATTAATTCTGCTAACAACTACCCAAATGAGTTTGGAAGAGGGCCCCAAGCCTGAGACTGCAGCCCCAACCAACCACCTTGATTACAGCCTTGTGAGACCCTGAGCAGAGGAGCCAGCTAAGCTGTATCCAGATTTCCTGATCCATAGAAACTGTCAGATGATAAGTGTATGTTGTTTGAAGCCACTAAATTTGTGGTATTAGGTTGGTCAAAAAGTTCATTCGGGTCTGCCTGTAAGATCTATGGAAAAAGCCAAATGAACTTTTTGGCCAACCCAATAATTTATTACACGGCAATAAAGATTATTAGTTGTATTAGACATTTACTATGCTAGTTAATGGTACAGATAACATGATTTGACCACTATGAATATCAAAATTGACTGAAAAGTTAGTATTGCAAACAACTATAGCAATATACTATATGTACCAAAGGACATGAGAGGAATTTGTTGTATCAGGAAAGAAGCTTGATACAGTAGGGCTGATGTGGCAGAACCAAGTTAAGACAGAGCAATTAAAATGCAACACTTTACAACAGAGATTGGTAAGAATGATTTTCTCCAATTGGGATAAAGATAAGTAGAGACCAAAAGGTAGAAAAAAGGGGTAATGTGATTTAGCAATCATTTCAGTGTGGGAGAAGACATAAATATCAGACATAATTTTGAATCTCTGTCTTGGACATTGGGAAAATGGCAGTATCGTCAACTACATAAAGAAGTATGCAGAGAAAATAGCAGTATATTTTCCTTGTATGCTCTAGAGTAGGGGTCAACAAACTATGGCCTGCAGACCCAATAGCCCAGAGCCTGTTTTTATAAATAAAACTTTATTGGAATACCGCTGTGCCCTTTCCTTTGCATATTGTCTATGGCTGCTTTTGTGACAATGGCAGAATTAAGTAGTTTCAACAGAGACTATGTAGCTTTTTGCAGAAACATTTGACCACTCTGCTGTAAAGCATAGTATGCTTATAGTCCTTGACACATAGCAAGTTGCTTCAGTTCAGTTCAGTTCAGTCATTCAGTCGTGTCCAACTCTTTGCGACCCCATGAACTGCAGCACACTAGGCCTCCCTGTCCATCACCAACTCCCGGAGTTCACTCAGACTCACGTCCATTGAGTCCGTGATGCCATCCAGCCATCTCATCCTCTGTCATCCCCTTCTCCTCCTGCCCTCAATCCCTCCCAGCATCAGAGTCTTTTCCAATGAGTCAACTCTTCGCATGAGGTGGCCAAAGTACTGGAGTTTCAGCTTTAGCATCATTCCTTCCAAAGAAATCCCAGGGTTGATCTCCTTCAGAATGGACTGGTTGGATCTCCTTGCAGTCCAAGGGACTCTCAAGAGTCTTCTCCAACACCACAGTTCAAAAGCATCAATTCTTTGGCACTCAGCCCTCTTCACAGTCCAACTCTCACATCCATACATGACCACTGGAAAAACCATAGCCTTTACTAGACGGACCTTAGTTGGCAAAGTAGTGTCTCTGCTTTTGAATATACTATCTAGGTTGGTCATAAGTTTTCTTCCAAGGAGTAAGTGTCTTTTAATTTCATGGCTGCAGTCACCATCTGCAGTAGCATATCTTAAGCGAAGGAAAGTTATGACCAACCTAGATAGCATATTGATAAGCAGAGACATTACTTTGCCAACAAAGGTTTGTCTAGTCAAGGCTATGGTTTTTCCAGTGGTCATGTATGGATGTGAGAGTTGGACTGTGAAGAGGGCTGAGTGCCAAAGAATTGATGCTTTTGAACTGTGGTGTTGGAGAAGACTCTTGAGAGTCCCTTGGACTGCAAGGAGATCCAACCAGTCCATTCTGAAGGAGATCAACCCTGGGATTTCTTTGGAAGGAATGATGCTAAAGCTGAAACTCCATTACTTTGGCCACCTTATGTGAAGAGTTGACTCATTGGAAAAGACCCTGATGCTGGGAGGGACTGGGGGCAGGAGGAGAAGGGGACGACTGAGGATGAGATGGCTGGATGGCATCACGGACTCAATGGACGTGAGTCTGAGTGAACTCCGGGAGTTGGTGATGGACAGGGAGGCCTGGCGTGCTGCGATTCATGGGGTCGCAAGGAGTCGGACACAAGTGAGCGACTGAACTGAACTGAACTGAACTGAATGACCATTATCAGTAAAATTTATTTGTAAAAGTCTCTAATAAATAGCCTGGACAAAATAGTACTAAAAGTTCTTATTCTTCCTTCAGGTTCAAATGTTTCAAGTCCATGGCGCTCCTCCTTCCACCTTATGATGCAAGAAATGTAGATAAACAGATGATTGAAAGGGTGGGAGGAAATTAAGATTTTAGCCAGACTATTGCCCAAGGATATAATTCATAGCCTATAAATCTCATAAAAAGGTCAAACAGCTAATATGCAAACACACACTTTCTGTGGCAAAGAATGCTGTTGTCCCACACTATACATCTTCCCATTCTTCCTTTGAATAACAGCTGTCCCATTGCCATCTAAAGTTTAGCTAGACACATAGAAGTCCAACTACAAACACATTTTGCAGCCTTTTTTGCGGCTAGAAATGCCATATGCCTAAAATTCTCAGCAATAGAACGAAAGCAAAACTATTATGCAGTCCATGGGGTCTCAAAGAGTGGGACACGACTCTGACTAAACAGCAACAAAAGTCTTCTATGCCTCGCTTTAAAAAGAAATTTGGGAAGCTGCTATATAGCACAGGAAGCTCAGCTGGGTGCTCTGTCATGACCTGGAGGAGTAGGATTTGCAGCTGTGGGGAGCGGGGAAGGGGGAGTAGGCGAGAGGGAGGTTCAAGAGAGGGGATGTATGTATACTTATAGCTGATTCACGTTGTTGTACAGCAGAAACTAAACACTATAAAGCAATTATACTCCAATTTAAAAAATAAGTAAATAAAAATATATTCCTAAGTAAAAAGAAGAAATTTCCTTGCCCTTCCTGATTCCACAGGGCATGATGAAGGCAAGAAGTTCAGCCAGCTAACCACGAGGACAAAGAGCATGATAGAAGACAGTGAGCAACAAAAAGGAGGAAACCTAGGTCTCTGGCTGATCTTATAGCAAAAAGCGTGGCTCTTTACTCTGGACTAATATGTAAGAAACATGTAAATTTCTCTCTTCTTTGGGACACATATTTTGGAGTAACTTTATTACACCTCTTACCCTCCAAGATTCAGTCCAAGATTGCATGCATGCTAAGTCGCTTTGGTCGTGTCCAGCTCTTTGTGACCCTATGAACTGTAGCCCGCCAGCTCCTCTATCCATAGGGTTCTGCAGGCAAGAATACTGGAGTGGGTTGCTATGCCCTCTTCCAAGAGATCTTCCCAACCCAGGGATCAAACCTGTGTCTCCTGCAGTTCCTGCATTGCAGGCAGATTCTTACCACTAAGCCACCAGGAAAGCCCCTTAGTCTTCAGATGATGACAAAAGATAAACTTAGGATAACAAAAGCTTTGTGCCCTCAATAATCAGAGAAAACTCATGTGCACCAATTAATCTGTTCATCACAGAAGGAAGTGAGAGACAAAAGAGTTTAATATATTTACAAAGGGATCAAGCAGAGAAGTCAAAGAATTATGAGTTCTGGAAGACACTCGAAAGAGTAGTTAGTGGGTTGCAGCTACAAGATCTCAATTTTTAAAAGGCCTTACTTCTTAGCTGCTAATATGTTCAGGCGCAATGACTCAGTTTCTGTTTCTCTGAACATCCGTCCCAGAGTCTGTATAATTTCAATGCACACCCTGTAAAACAAAGAGGAAAAATGTCACAGAAATGGCATGATTTCATTATGAGTTCAGAACTTCACACAATCAGTAATCTTTAATAGAATTACATTCAGATACCCATTTTTAAAAAAGTATAGGAAGGAAATTCTATATATCAAATTGCCAACATTGGTTGTAAGCCTATTCTGTGATGGCTACATGGTAAGCACTCAAAAATATTTGTTGAATGAATAAATTAGTAAGTGCATGTAAAGATTACAAGTCATTATCATATTGATTTTTATACTTATTTTTTGCAGAATGTTAATGATAATCACACTATTTTAAAACAAAATTTAATCACTTTAACTGTTTCAAGTAGGTAATTTTTCAAAATTTCAAATGTAAAAATGGGAATAAGTGAAAGGTGTCTTTCCTTCATAAACTGATTTTTTTCCCCTTTGGGGACAGCCAGTATTACTAGTTTCTTGTGTAGTTTTTGACCACACAATTAGAACAAAATAAATGCTATTCTTAAAAATCTATGTGAAGCAAAATTTGCAGCACTTTTATCATTGAAACAGTACATATTTTGCCCAGTGCCTTCCATTTATTTAACATCCTAGGGAAAAAATATCTGTGATTATCCAGTTAGTACTTACACCAGCTCATCAGCCCTTTGGGTTCTATTGTGAAGTGCATTCTTATCCCTAGACTCTGGCAAGTATTCATGAAGTTTGTTCACTAGGAAATAGAAAAGGTCACTGGTCTGTGAAAGCAAGCAGGAAAAAAATGGTAATTCAGTTCAGTTCCGTTCAGTTCAGTCGCTCAGTCTTGTCCAACTCTTTGCGACCCCATGGGCTGCTGCATGCCAGGCCTCCCTGAGCTACCTATTGGCAAAATTGTCAATTCTTCTATAATAAAAATAAGAAATTATTTGTTCTTTGATTAGGGAGAAAGGGATTTACAATCTCTCTCATTAACGCTGGCATAACCCAAATTGAAAACATGCTTTTACTTAGAACCAGGAGACCACTGTCCTGCTGAACAGAGCCAGAGCTAAAAATGAGCAGGTGATGCTGGGAGACGACTTCACCATTAATATTGAAGATCATCCAGAAGTAGGTATATAATTTAGGCAAGTCATTAAGTCACCTTGGAATAACAATGTTAAATGGGGGCCACTATATATCTGGCCTTTCCATAGTAATATGGCATTTGTGAGAATATGTCTAGAAAAGCACTCATTGTGAAATGTTTACTAATTCAAAAACAAATGAATGGCAGTGGTACAGCCTGTGAAGTTGGTGCAGAATGATTTTAATACTTCTGTTGAAACAGTGGAAATGCAGATTGCCATTTCTGCCAAAATAAACACTGACTTCAGAGTGGGGGAACCAATTTTTGTGTGTGTTCCTATCCAGTCTCATGAGATAATCGAGCACGACAATAAGCACTGGCCCATGAAATGAGGCAAGTTGGTACTAATGAGAAATAGGATGTAATTGCTTCTGTTTTCTATTTCTCTGTTGTTCCTTTTCTCCCGAGGACTTTTTCATTCACTTGTGGCAACCTAGCCTCCTTGTTTAGCAGGTACATGTGTGCTCTTATTTAGTGAATGTGGCATGAGAAGAGGCTGGGATGGCAAGTGGAGAATGGGAAGGAGAAGAGGGGCAAATGGACACCTTGGCCCAGTGAGAAGTGCTGGGATTTACCCAGTGCCCTGGTGAATTAGCAGACTATGGTAGCTTTACATGCTGACTCTGGAGCCAGGCTGCATGTATGCTCAGTTATGTCCAGCTCTTTGTGACCCCATGGACTGTAGCCCCCAGGCTCCTCTGTCTATGGGATTCTCCAGGTAAGAATACTGGAGTGGGTTGCCATTTCCTCCTCTAGGAGATTGTCCCAACCCAGGGATCAAACCCACGTCTTCTGCATTGGCAAGTGGATTCTTTACCTCTTGAGCCACCTAGGAAGCATGGTTCTGCCACTGGGTAGCTGCAGGATGTTTGGCAAATTACTTATATATTCTATAGCTCTTCATCTCTAAAATGGGATTAATAGAATCACCTCATGAAGTTGATATTAGGATTAATAAGACATTATTTGTAAAGCCTGAACAGTACTCAACATATTGTATGTGCTTAATATAAGTGATTATTGTAATCGCCCACCTGCTCAGTGGTTCAGGAATTTTCATGTTTAAAATATCTTCCACCTACTAGCAACAACAGGGAAGAATCTCAAAAACATTATGTCAAAAGAAGCCAAACACAAACTCCAGTACAATTCCATGTAACCGGAATTCTAGGAACAGCAAAATCAGTCTATGATAGAAAATGCAATAGTTGCCTGAGGACATGGGTCAGAGGAAGCTGAGTGCTAGAGGGCACAATTTAGCCCTAAGAGGTGATAGGTGTAAGTAAGTGTAAGTGTTAGTCGCTCTGTTGTGCCCGACTCTTTGCGACCCCGTGGACTGCCGCCAACCAGGCGCCTGTGTCCATGAGATTTTCCAAGCAAGAATACTGGAGTGGGTTGCCATTTCTTTCTCCAGGGGATCTTCCCTGACCCAGGGATCAAACCCGGGTCTCCTGCACTGCAGGCAGATTCTTACCAACTGAGCTACAAGGGAAGAGGTGATAGAAATGTTCTAAATCTTGGTTGCTGCTGCTGCTGCTAGTCGCTTCAGTGGTGTCTGACTCTGTGCGACCCCATAGATGGCAGCCCACCAGGCTCCCCCATCCCTGGGATTCTCCAGGCAAGAACACCAGAGTGGGTTGCCATTTCCTTCTCCAGTGCATGAAAGTGAAAAGTGAAAAGTGAAGTCACTCAGTCGTGTCTGACTCTTAACGACCCCATGGACTGCAGACTACCAGGCCCCTCCACCCATAGGATTTTGGGTGGTGTTTATACAGTTATATACATTTGCTAAAACTTTTTAAACTATATGTTAAAACTCTTTAAACTCTTAAAATATATGTGCATTTAATTATATGTAAATTGGGCCCCAGTATTTCTCTGAAGAAGATATACAAATTGCCAGTAAGCATGGGAAAAAATGCTCAATGTCACTAACCATTAGGGAAATGAGAATCAAAACTACTAGATACACCCTAACACCCATCAGAATGACTGCTTCAAAAAATCAGTAAATAACAAGTCTTGGCAAGGAGTGGAAAAACTGGAGACTTTATGCACTGTTGGTGAGAATGTAAAATGGTATAGCTGCTGTGCAAAACAGTATGGCAGTGCCTAAAAAATTTAACAATAGAATTACTATATGATTTAGCAATTCTGCTTCTAACTGGGCTCCAAAAAGAATTGAAAGTATGGTCTTAAAGAGAGATTTACACATCCATGTTCATAACAACATTATTCACAATAATTAAAACATGGAAGCAATCCAAGTGCTAATCAGTGGATGAATGGATAAATAAAATGTGGTATTACATGTCTGGAATATTATTTGACCTTAAAAGGAAGGAAATCCTGACATATCCTTTAACTTCAGTGAATCTGGAAGACATCATGCCAAGTGAAATAAGCCAATCACAAAATGATAAATGCTGTATGATTCCACTTACATGAGATGTTTAGAATAATCAAACTCATAGAAGCGCAAAATCATGGTTGCAGGGGCTGCTGCTGCTGCTAAGTCACATCAGTCGTGTCCGACTCTGTGTGACGCCATAGATGGCAGCCCACCAGGCTCCCCCGTCCCTGGGATTCTCCAGGCAAGAACACTGGAGTGGGTTGCCATTTCCTTCTCCAGTGCATGAAAAGTGAAAAGTGAAGTCACTCAGTCGTGTCCGACTCCTAGCGACCCCATGGACTGCAGCCTACCAGGCTCCTCCATCCATGGGATTTTCCAAGCAAGAGTACTGGAGTGGGGTGCCATAGGGGAAGGGAAATGAGGAATTATTGTTTATTGAGTATAGTTTCAGTTCTGTACGATGAAAAGAGGTCTGGAGATGGATGGTGGTGATGGTTACACAACATGGATACATAACATTGATCTACACACTTAAAAATGATTAAGATGGTAAATTTTATATGTTTAAAAACGGAAGGGAAAAAAACTTCATGAATAAAAAAATGAAGGGTTGGGAAAGAACATATCTAGACAACTCTTTTGGGACTTCTTTGGCAGTCCAGTGGTTAAGACTTCAAGCTCCCAATGCAGAGGACATGGGTTTGAACCCTGGTTGGGTAACTAAGATCCTGCATGCCACATGGTTTGGCCAAAAAAAAAAAAAAAGAGAGAGAAAGAACTCTTTCATTCATTCATTGAACGTATAACGATTTAATCCAGCCATGTGACAAGTACTATGCGAAGTAATGCAAGTAACATCTTAAGCAGAATAGACTAACTGGACATGATATCTGCACTCCTGAAGTTTTCAGTTTAGTCAGCCTATGAAAAAGTGTTTTCAAAATTTAGAAGTTTTATTGTGATAGAAGAATAAAAATTACCTAACAGAGGAAAATTATACCCCAACAAAGTTGAATTTTAAAAGGGAAAATGATACACAGTTGATCCTTCAGCAACAAGGGGTGGAGGTTTGGGGGGAGTTAAAAGTGCTCATCCTCTTCACCATCAAAAATCTGAGTACAACTTACAGGCAACCCTCCATATCTGTGATTCCATACCCATAGTTCAACCAAATGTGATCCTGCAGTACTGTAGTATTTACTGTTGAAAAAATTAACATATAAATGGACCAAGCAGTTCAAACTAATGTTCAAGGGTCAACTATATATATTACTATAATTATATAATATTATGTTGTTTATTATATTATTATAATAATTATAGTATTATAAGAATATGGCTATAATTATGCATTATACTAATTTTATTACAATTTACAAATATATATATATAATTTCCCATCCTCTTACCCAAGAACCAAAAATCAGAGCTACCTCTAAGCTGATAATGTGGTGGATTCCTAACAGGGTCTGTCTAGCACAAGCATTTTAGATGGCACAGCACTACGGCATCATCCCTACCTGCCTCAGTGCTGGGAACACTTGACAGACTATTCTCTATAGCTACTCTGCCCTCTGGTTAGGGTGATCAACCATCCCAATTTGCTTGCAGTTAGTCTAGCTTTTGCACTGCAAGCCCCAAGTGCCATGAACTTCCTCAGTCCCAGACACACTGGAACAGTTTGTTACCTTACTCTGGGTAAACCAGGATGGTTGGTCATCAGACATGTGAAGCACTCAGAATCTAAGAAGTAGCCAAGACTGTCTTGTATGGTGGGGGAAGCTGTGCACTTCCCAACTGTGCAGTAAAATGGCAGCAACTATGTATGAGGCCAGGAGCCAGAATCAGCCTCATTAGCACAGTACCAGTACTCACCTGGGCTTCTCAATGCCTTCACCTAAAACTGAATGGCACTAAGTCAGTCTTCCAGAGTAAGTCTGTAACTTGCTGAATGGGAGAGCTAGATCGCTTTGACTTCTCAGAAGTCACCTTTTTAAAAAATTATTTTATTTATTTATGTCTGTGCTGGGTCTTTCTTGCTGTGCAGTCTTTTCTCTAGTTGTGGCAAGCAAGGGCTACTCTCTAGTTGTGATGCTCAGGCTTCTCATTGCTTCTCTTGTTGTGTAGCACAGGCTCTAGGGTGTGTGGGCTAAGTAGTTGTGGCCTGCAGGCCTAGTTGCTCCACGCCTGTGGAATCTTCCTGGATCAGGGATCAAATCCATGTCTCCTGTATTGGCAGGTGGATTTGTTACCACTGAACCACCAGGGAAGCCCAGGAGTCATCTTTAACAAGATGAATGTACTTAGTGCCACTGAACTATACAGTTAAATATGGTTAAAATAGTTTTGTATTGTATGACTTTTACCACAATAAAAAAATTTAAAAATATATCAATCCTACACTTAAAAGTGTGTTTAATTCTATTTTTGTTTTAGGGGGACATGCACATAAAACTTCTTGATATCTGCTTTATCTCACTGTCTTATACTTCTTGCATGCTAGGAGCTTCCCTTGACCTTCTCTCTTTTTTTCAGTCTGTCAACCCAGCCCATGTGAGCTACCATCTTTTTGCTACTGCTCTCCTCTCTTCCATCTCCCTGTGACTACATCACAGCATTTCAAGCATTGAGACGACTGCATTAAATTTAATCAACATTTTTTTTAAAAACAGCATCAGAATACAAGATATTTACTTCCATTTTACTTTATGCTTGAATATGCTACATTTGATAAACAGGTAAAACAAGTTTTAAAGATTAAAAATAAGACAAAACACCTACTTTCCAGAAAAGTCTTTTCAGAATGAAGTTTTTCTGGGCTGTTATTTTAAGTTCCATAATTAGACAAAGTGTCTTCCTCAACGTGTTATCTTTAAGAAAAAGTTCAGATTTAAGCTGACCAAAGTGCTTAATTTTCTCCTCAGATCTACAGAAAGAAAAGAAAATTTGCCATGAAAGGAAATGATAAGAAATAGCAGTTGAGAAATATCAACAATTATTGACAGGTATGTAAAACTTTGTTACTAATGAAATTTTTTTCTTTAGTTCCCTGAGGCATTTTATTTGCATGTATGTATTACACCCCTAAAAAAAGAATTCAAGGATTTTTCCCTGCTGTATGTTTTCATCTTGCTTACTCATGGTCCGTGATGCCAGCTGAGGTTGTTGGTACAGTGAAACCAAACTGATGTGACAGGAGCAGGTTATCTGCCATTTTTCCACATCTTTGAGTTGCATATCAAATCTGAAGCTGATCACTCCACACTTATTTAGCCTGTCTGTGAGGTTCCCAACAATCTTCCCAGCCCTGTGATCATCGATTATTTTAAATTCGCCAGTGTAACCATGCTTCATCATGGAAGATGACTTTGGAGCACAGCCTAATAAGAATTTGGCATTTGCCTCTCTTTGAGGCATTGTTGATACTCTTGAAGGCATTAGCCAAGACATTCATGGTGCCACCATCATGGCAGCATGGGAAGATGGCTGGAAGAGGACTAATGGAATATTAGTATAGTTTTGTACTTCTAACTTAATTACTTATCAGTAATGAAAACTGCTCCTTGTAGCCCTCCAGGCTCCTCTGTCCATGGAATTTTCCAGGTGAAAATACTGGAGTGGGTCACCATTTCGTCCTCCAGGAGATCTTGACCCAGGGAACGAACTCGTATCTCCTGCATCTGCTGTATCTCCTGCACTGCAGGCAGGTTCTTTCTTTACTGCTGAACCACTGGGGAAGGCTCTAAATCGGACTGTTGATTACTCTCCAAACACATTTCTTACCATGCCCCTTTACTCGAGCTGTACCTATCCCGAATCTTCTGTCCCTCTTTCATACTCTATCTCAGAGTTTGTTTGTATACCATTTACCATAATCCATGAATCATATGTAATATTATTTGCATACTATTTTCCTTTAAATCAACTCATTTTTTCTTAGATAAATTTCTTTACAAAGAAAACTTATTACTACTTCACAAGGGAAAAACCAGTACTGTTTGCTATAACTAGCAGGTAACTGTAAAAACAGCTTGAAAGCAACAAATTTCTAAGTAGATGCTCCCTATTTTGAGCCTGAAGTCTGCTCTCCCTTTGACAAAAGGGCAGATGAGTGTGTTAGAGAGCTGTCTGTACTGGCACCAAGTCAAGAGATTCTCCCTAATGAGATCAGACGAGCCGGAAAAGAGAATCACTTTTTTACTGTGGAATTCAAAGTCATTTCATGCCATTCAGAAAACCACATGAAGTCACCCCACATCATTGCCCCACGTCTGTTCCACACTTCAGGAAAAGCTGGCTTCGCTGAAATGAGTTAACACCTTCTCCTTAGGGCTTTCTCTAATTCTACCAACCATGGAGACCCTCTCCCATAGCCCTTTTTCCATACTTCACTCCATTGCAGTTCTTTGTGTACTTGTCCTGGCCCCTCAGCTGATTTGCAGCAACTTGAAAAACCATTCACAGGTTGGATGCTGTTTCCATCTCCCACTGTGCTCAGCAGTAACAACTGCACTTACCTAAGCACTGACTCTGGCAGGCTTGGCCTGGGTACTCCTCATGGACTAGCTCACTCAGTGTCACTAGGTGGGCTGAGCTGGGAATTACTGTCGCGTTTACAGGATATTAGGTTAAGTAGCCTGTCCAAGCTCACACAACCAGTGATTCAGAAAAGCAGAGTGCAAAGTAACAGTAAGAGCTGTTTCATGTTCTGTGTAGATCAGTGGAAATGTCTTAGAATTTCTGACTTAAGGTAAAAATATTTTTACCACTTACTCTAGAAATCTTGTTATCAGCCATTTATTCCAATACTACTACATAGAATCTTGGTTCTTGCCCACTACCTCCCACTTTATTTAAAAAAACAAATCTAAGATGCTGTCTTCTATCCAATCAATGAACCTCTCTTATTAACAAAAAAATTAAGACTTTCTGAAAAATAGTCTCTTTTCTAGTGAAGACACCAGACTAGAAATGAACACGAAGAGATCAATCTTAGACATCAAAAAGGCCACAAATAACAAATGTTGGCAAGGATGTGGGAAAAAAAGGAATCCTGTACACTGTTAGGGCTTCCCTGATAGCTCAGCTGGTAAAGAATCCACCTGCAGTGCAGGAGACCCCAGTTCAATTCCTGGGTTGGGAAGATCACCTGGAGAAGAGATAGGCTACCCTCTCTAGTATTCTTGGGTTTCCCTTGTGGCTCAGCTGGTAAAGAATCTGCCTACAATGAGGGAGACCTGGGCTTGACCCCGGGTTGGGAAGATCCCCTGGAGAAGGGATAAGGCTACCCACTCCAGTATTGTGGCCTGGAGAATTCCCTGGACGTGATAGTCCACGGGGTCACAAAGAGCTGGACATGATTGAGCAACTTTCACTTTCACTTTTTTCACTTGTACACTGTTGGCAGGAATGTTAATTGGTGCAGCCACTAAGGAAAACAGGATAGAGGTTACTTAAAAAACTAAAAATAGAACTACCATGTCACCCAAGTACCCACTCCTGGATACTTATCTGAAAAAAAATGAAAATACTAATGTGAAGATACATGTACCCTCAATGATCATAGGACCATTATTTACGATGGCTAATGGATGTAAGTAACCTCAGCAGATGAATGGATAAAGAAGATATGGTGTGTGTGTGTGTGTGTGTATGTGTATATATATATAGTTTTAGTTGCCAAGTCATGTCCAACTCTTGTGACTCTATGGACTATAGCCTACCAGGCTCCTCTGTCCCATGGGATTTCCCAGGCAAGACTACTGGAGTAGGTTGCAATTTCCTTCTCCAGGACATCTTCCTGACCCAGGGATCAAACCTGTATCTCCTGCATTGGCAGGCGGATTCTTTATCACTGAGTCACCAGGAAAGCCATATATGTGTGTATGTGTGTACACACACACAGGAATATTACTCAGCCATAAAAAGAATGAAATCCTGCCATTTGTAGAACATGGATAGACTTGGAGGGTATTATGCTAATTGAAATAAGTCAGACAGAAAAAGGCAGATACTGTATGATATCACTTATATGTGGAATCTAAGAAATAAAACAAACTAATGAAAATAACAAAAAAGAAATAGACTCACAGTTACAGAGAACAAACTAGTGATCACCAGTGAGGAGAGAGAAGGGAAGAGGGGCGAGGTAGAGGTAGGGCATTAAGAGTATAAACTAGTATGTAGAAAATAAATAAGCTGCAAGGATATATCATACAGCACAGGGAATATAGCCAATATTTTATAACAATTTTAAATGGACTATAATCATTAAAATTGTGAATCACGATGTTGTATACCTAAAACATATAATATTATAAATCAACTATACCTAAATTTAAAAAATAAAAGAATTAGTAATAACAGTCATAGAGGCAGATGAACATGATTCTGAGTATGGGGGCACAGTCAGATAGACTGATCAGTATCCTAGATCTGCCCCTGTTCCTCTGAGTAACTACCAACGGCAAGTTTCCTAGTGTCTCTATACCTCAGTTTTCCCATCTGTAAAATGAGGATGATGATAGTACCTATCCCACTGTGCTGTTTTGATATTTTAGTTATTTCATGTGCTTAGCATACAGTAAGTATTTAATAAATATTATCTAAATAGGAATAAGGTTTGAGATCTTGTTTCCCTATATACCCATTTCAAATTATTGCCATACTTAATATGGCAATAAACTTTTCATATTTAAAAAAAACCATAAAATCCTTCTGCTGAGAACTCAAATAAACAGCAAAAATGTAGTTTTCACAAACAAATGAGCTTAGAAAAGCAAAAGCCCAGAAAAAATACAATATCAGCACAACCATTTTGAAATTGAGTTTCCAGTTTTTCCCACTGGGAGTCAGCAATTTGCTAAGATTCATATAGAAATGAACTGCTTTTAATCTTTTGGCACCTATGATAATAGATTATAATATCAAACTATTTTTTTCAAAAAGGCAAAAACAAATTTCATGAGAAAAAGCACACTAATCTCTTCTGAAAATCAATTCATATGTAAATCAATTCATATGTAAAGTGAGGTCTTATCTTACCTCATAAATTCAAATTAGATTCAGTAGTCTATATTTCTACAGAGAAGTTATGGATAATCACAGTTTCTCTGAAAATTCAGAGAACATTTGCTTTTACATAGATGACAAACTTTGACTAATTTAAATAAGAAAAAGCCTAGTGCCAGAAGATTCCATTGTTCAGTTTAGGAATACGAGAAAACTTATATTAAAGTCAACAGATATTCTATATTTCATAAGCTAGAAAACAAAACCTCACTCAAACAACGTGGAGGAGAATTCTTGATTTAATGATAAGTTCTATTTTTCCTGTATTTTTTCATTTTTACAAACATTTAACATCAATTATACCTTATATTTGTATCATACTTTATAGCTGGAATGGTTTTTCTTACATTATCTCAGAAGCCCAGTGTATATATTCACAATAATCAGAGTACAGAACTCACAACTGTGTCAGAATCCTAACTTGAAAACCCAAAGAATATTCTTTTTTAAACTGAAGGTGCCTCGTAGGTACAGACCATTTCCTATGTGTCTTGTATATATATTTGCATCCTTCGTGATACATTAAATTAATATACTTTAAATATATTTATTGCCTTTAGTAATTAACTTTGCAAGAAATATGCTTTTCCTGAGTCCAGATAGAGGCAGACCTCTCCTTGCCTTTAGGGATAAATTTGAAGTCACACAAAGTGAGAGCCTATTTTATTATACAATTAACTTTAAAATCACTTTATACAATATAGCACCAAAATTAAAATGGATATTGTTTTAGAGTAAACATATGAAAACATGTAGAAATTCTAAGTTATCTAGATAATTATCTTTTTTAAAAAGAAATCCCAAACATTATGTTGCTGGTGCTGCTAAGTCGCTTCAGTCGTGTCTGACTGTGCGCCCCGAGATGGCAGCCCACCAGGCTTCGCCGTCCCTGGGATTCTCCAGGCAAGAACACTGGAGTGGGTTGCCATTTCCTTGTTATTTAACCCCTATACCTCAGAACATATCTCAAAATAAAAGGAAGATTTCCTTGCAAACTCATCATTATCACACCAACAAACTTATCAGTAATCCTATGGTATTGTCTAATACCCAGTCTGTATTCAAATGTTCTCTCTTGCCTTAAAATATATTTTTATATTTGGCTTGCTAAAATCAAGATCTAAATAAGATAATGGTTATATTTGCTTGCTGTGTTTCTTAGGTCTTTTAAAAACTTTAACTATGGTAATTTTCATACACAAAAATGGAGAAAATCACATAAGAAACCCCCACATACCCATCACTAGCTTCAGTAATTTTCAGCATTTTGCCAGTCTCATTTTACCTATTGCCTTAAACACACACACACACACACACACACACTTAAAAATTCTGAGATAAAATATACATAACATAAAATTTGCCATTTTAACCATTTTCAGGTGTATTAATACAATTCAGCAGCAGTAAGTGCGACCATAATATTGTGCAACATCACTACTACCTATTTCCATAACTTTTTTATCATCCCGAACAGAAACTCTGCATCCATCAGTCAGTAAGTCTGCATTGCTCTCTCCCTAGCTCCTGGTAACCCATATTCTGGTTTCTGTTTCTATGAATTTGCCTATTTTAGGTATCTCATATAAGTGGAATCATAAAATATTTGTCCTTTTACGACTGACTTATTTCACATAGCATTATGTCTTCAAGCCTCATTTATATTGTCACATGTATCAGAATTTCATTCCTTCTTAAGGCTGACACACCCATACTTTAAGTCAGATTCCAATTTAATTGTGGAGAAGCAAACAGCACTCTACTTTTCTTGGCTGGGCAATCTCATGGACAGAAGAGCCTGGCGGGCTACAGTCCGTGAGGTTGCAAAAGAGTCAGATACAACTGAGGGACTAAACCACAACAAAGCAGTTTAATTGTCTGAGCAAAGATGTGCCGTAGGTGGTGCTCTTTGTTTCATGTTATGTGAAATAATGAGGCACAAAAATTTTAAGTGCCTCATTAGAGCATCCCAGTTAAGTGAGCTAAGACTGATCAATGGTCTAGTTATTTACATGATCCCTCAATTTTGAAGTTCCATTTCACCTTTATATCTAATAGTTCCATCCATTGAGATCATTGCATGAATCTTTTATTTCATTTGAGGTTGGAAAAATGGTAATTTTATATTCCTATCAAACCTTCCACATTTATTAGCTGGAATTCTGTAAAATTAAATTTGTTCTCATCAACTTGAGCTAGTTGGTTACCCTGAACTAATTAGTTTATGCAGGAAAGGCAGGATAAATGCTTAATTCTTTTCATTTGTTTCTTATTTGCAGAGAGATGAATTAATGCCCTATTTACTTCTAATGGAGTTTAGTGTATTTTTATTTCTTAATGGAAGGAGGGTAGGAGAGAGGACTTTCCATGATGCATCATTATACACTTTGGAATTTTTTTATATTCATTATGTTTTAACCATCTCATTCATTATTTTTTCTGATCTCGTGTTGTCCTATCTTTGGCTATTAGGAGCCCCTTCATGGGTGCTCCTGTGTCCTTTAGCTTGGGCGCTGTTGCTCTTTGCATTCTGCCTCAAGCTGTTTCAAATTCATTTGTGTATTTCCTGCCTCAGGCCTAGAATTAGTCATTCTTCCAAGGAACTTTGGGTCCTTTTAATGGGGAATGAATTGTATCTTTTAAAATTAAACTTTCCCTTAATTTATTTACATCACCCTCAGTATATGTCACTTATCATAAATCTCTCAAAACTCACTTATGACTTAATATCAAAGTTATTGGAATCATCAATTCACAGAGTGTTTTCTTTGTGCAAAGCACTGTTTTAAGTAAGAAAAATACAAAAATTAATAAGACATCCTTCTTGCCTTCCAGGGTGGTGGTGGTGGTTTAGTTGCTAAGTTGTGTTCAACTCTTGTGACTGCATGGATTGTAGCCTGCCAGGCTTCTCTGTCCATGTGATTTCCCAGGCAAGAATACTGGAGTGATTGTCATTTTCTTCTCTAAGGGACTTCCCGACCCAGGGATCAAACCCGCAACTCCTGCATTGCAGGTGGATTCTTTACCCCTGAGCCACAAAGGAAGTCCATTGCCTTCCAGGGGCTCACAATCTATTGGCAGTAATAGTCACATCACAAGTAACTGCTTCAATGTAAGGCTGACTGTGATGAGAACATAGTAGTACTATAAAGTCTGGATAAAATCCAAGTTCCTCTGTCTCGCATATAAAGTCCAGCCTCTATCTTATTTCATTCATTCATTCATTCATTCATTGTATAAAGCTTACTGGCAGTCTACTATGTGCTAATGACCAAAGTACAGTCCCCACTAAGGAGCATGTTTCCTAATGGGGCAGCACATAAACAAGCAATCCATGATACAGAGCGGACAGTGCTACAAGTTGTGTAACCACAGGATTTTATGGAGGGGCCCTCTTAACTTACTTTGAGAAATGATTTTTAGAAAAAGGGATAATGAGCTAAGACTTGAGCTGACATTTCTATGAAGAGGAAGAAGAGAAGCGGGTAAGTTCTAGAATGGAAGCCATCATGTAAGGACCCAGATGAACAGGGAGCTTTTTGAGAGCTACAAGTTCTCTTGGATCAGGAATTTAAGGTAGGAGTGTGGGGGACACAACAGTTGAGGAGAGAAAAATAAAAAGATATTAGGAAGATTTGTAAAAAGGTGTTATAGAGTGTAGACCTTCTAAGGGCACTGGGGAGCTCTTCAAAGGCTTTAAGGGAAAAGTGACATGATCAGGATTTGTGCTTCTGAAAGATTCCTCTGTCATGCTGAGGGAGGGTCTAGCGAGGTGCAAGAGTGAAGGCAGAGACCAGCAAGGAAAATACTGGTGGGAGTCTAAAACAGAGATAATTGGACCTGAGCATATGGCAGTGGGAGAGAAGTGGGTGTTATCCAGATATATTCAATAGGTACCATAAATCATGTGGTGATGACTGGATGTAGAGGGTGGGCATCTGGGGATCCAGGACCCTGGCTTAGGCTGTCTGGAGATACTGATATCATGCCCTGTTTAGGAAACATAGACAGAAGGTCAGGTCACAGAAGGAAGAGGCTGAGTCCTGTTTTGAATATGCTGACATTATGGCTCCTGTGACACATACAAGAAGTGATGTCCCATAGATTATAGTATTTGCAATTCAGGGCAAGAAGTGATATAGATATAAATGTGATGGTCAGCAACTCCCAGAGTTAGGAGAGGCAAAGAGAACAAACCCCGCCCCCACCTCCTATATAACTCTGACCTGTCATCACTTCTTACCTGTATGGCTTTTGACTTCTAGTAGCAGGACTGAGCTCACTAACATATAGGGGATCTTGTAAAAGAGTACTTTCTGAAAGAGGAAAAAAGTGGGAATAGTTAGAATTTTTGTTGAATTAAAATCAATTCCACTTACTTTTAGTCACTATCATATATCTATTCTTTAATCCCTTCTACAGTACATGATTTGTGACTCATTCCAGTATTTGATAATACCACAGGGAATTTTTCCTTAGTAGTTTTTTTTTTAAGTTTTAAACATTTGCCCATTGTATCAACATCAAACAGTACAGAAATGTGTAAATGATAAAAAGTTCCCTATCCCTCACTACCCCTTCTGTCTCAATTTTCAAAACACCTTGCTGTTGTTGGTTTGGTTTATATTCTTTCAGGCAGATAAAAACATATTAATTATAATGTACATTTATAATATTTACATATTAGATGATATATATTTATAATATTTATTTAATACTAGCCACATCATATCAAATGTTAATCTGGGGTCTTATTTTCACTTAATACATAGTGGACAGTTCTTCATATCTATATATATAGATTTACTTCAGTCTTTTTAATAATTACAGTATTACATTGCCAAGATATACAATAATTTTGTTACCTGTTCCTCCTTTAATGGGGTTATTTTTTCCTTAAATCGTTAGTGTTGCTATTTCCCATCCATTCATTCTGGGTCTTAAAACAAACTGGCATGTAATGTTCAGCAAGTTCTCTAAATAATTTTTTGTTTATTTTGAGGCTTAACAGGTCAGAAGAGATTTCTGAAATGTTTCTGATTTACAGTTCCAAGCAACTCCTGTCTTAACTCCCTATAAACAAACTATGGTGGTAGGTGCGTGTGTAGGGGGGAATTATGTGCTTTGTCTTACTATTTTTGTCACCATTCTATGTTTTTTCTTTTTTAAAAAAAAGCTACCCTTTTTTCCTCTCCAAATTTATCCTTGCCTTAAATCTAGAATTTTAATTTGAGAATATTCCTTGGTTATTTAGCTTTCTTTGTTGACTGTATAGAGCTTCTCCATCTTTGGCTGCAAAGAATATAATCAATCTGATTTCGGTGTTGACCATCTTGGAGAAGGGGATGACAGAGCGTGAGATGGCTGGATGGCATCACCGACTCGATGGACATGAGTTCAGTGAACTATGGGAGTTGGTGACGGACAGTGAAGGCTGGCGTGCTGTGATTGATGGGGTCGCAAAGAGCCGTACACAACTGAGCGACTGAACTGAACTGAACTGAACTGAGTCCTTGAATATATCAATGACACTGGTAAGCCTCTAGCCAGGCTATCCAACCAAAGGAAAAGATACAAATTACTAATATCAGAAATGAAAGAGGGGACATTATTACAAAGCCTAGGGCTTTTCTGGTGGCTCAGACAGTAAAGAATCTGCCTGCAATGCAGGAGACCCAAGTTTGATCCTTCGGATGGAAAAATCCCTTGGAGAAGGAAATGGCTACCCATTCCAGTATTCTTCCCTCGAGAATTTCATGGGTAGAGGAGCCTGGCAGACTACAGTCCATGGAGCCATAAAGAGTTGGACATCACTGAGCTACCTAATGCTTCCATGCTTTCATGGGCATTAAAAGACTAGTAAAAGAATACTATGAACAACTTTATACCCATAAATTCAATGATCTAGATGAAATGGACTAAATGGACCTGCACAACGGTTTCCCAGGTGGTGCTAAAGAACCTGCCTGCCAATGCAGGAGACATAATAGATGTGAGTTCCATCCCTGGGTTGGGAAGATCCCCTGGAGGAGTACATGGCAACCACTCCAGTATTCTTGCCTGGTGAATCCTATGCAGAGAGGATCCTGAGAGGCTACAGTCCATGGGGTCACAAAGAATCAGATATGACTGAAGAGACTGAACATGAATGTACAGATGCAGAAGACACGAACACAAGAAGACAATAAAATAAGCCTAATTAAAGGGACTGAATCAGTACTGATAACCTTCCCAAACAGAGACATATGTGTGTGTCCACCAGTAAATTCTATAAAACATTTCAGGAAAGATATCAACAATTCATCACAATGTTTTTCTGTGGACAAAAGTAGAGGGAATATTTCTTAACTCATTCTATGAGACCAGAATTACCCAAATTCCAAAATCTGATAAAAACATTACAAGGAAAAAAAAAAAAAACCTACAGACCAATATCTCTCATGAACATAATTGCAAAAATGTTCAACAAAATATTAGCAAATCAAATCCTATAATATATAGAAAAAATTGTACACAAGAATGAAGTGAATTATCCTATATGCAAGGGTAGTTCAAAATTCAAAAACCAATTAAAATAATCCATCATATGAACAGACTGAAAAATGTAAAATTGATCTCACTCATAAATGCAATAAGAAAAGCATTTGACAAAATCGAACAGATATTCATGATAAAAACTCTCAGACTAGGAATAGTAGAAAACTTCCTCAAGTTGATAATGAATGCCTATAGAAACCTACAATTGATATCCTATTTAATGATGAGAACCTTAAAGCTTTCCTACTATGACCAGGAACAAGGCAGGCATGTCCTTTATCACTACTCTTTTTCAACATTTTACTGGAAGTTCTAGCTAATGCAGTAAGACTAGAAAAGAAAACAAGAAGTATACAGATTGGAAAGAAATGAAACTGTCTCTGTTCATAGATGACATGATCATCTATGCAGAAAATCCAAAGAAATCAATGGAAAACTTCCTTGAACTACTAGTAGATTATAGTAAATTTTCAGGAGACAAGACTAATATCCTGAAGTCAATCACATTTCCATATACCAGTAATTGGAAAATGAAATATGAAGGAAACACAATACTATTTAAATTACCACCCACTTGAATGAAAAATAAAAACGTATAGATCTAAAAGTTCAGTTCAGTTCAGTCGCGCAGTCGTGTCCGACTCTTTACGACCCCATGAATCGCAGCACGCCAGGCCTCCCTATCCATCACAAACTCCCGGAGTTCACTCAGACTCACTTCCATTGAGTCCATGATGCCATCCAGCCATCTCATCCTCGGTTGTCCCTTTCTCCTCCTGCCCCCAATCCCTCCCAGCATCAGGGTCTTTTCCAATGAGTCAACTCTTCGCATAAGGTGCCCAAAGTACTGGAGCTTCAGTTTTAGCATCATTCCTTCCAAAGAAATCCCAGGTTTGATCTCCCTCACAATGGACTGGTTGTATCTCCTTGCAGTCCAAGGGACTCTCAAGAGTCTTCTCCAACACCACAGTTCGAAAGCATCAATTCTTCTGCGCTCAACCTTCTTCACAGTCCAACTCTCACATCCATAAAAGAGGTACATAAAAGATGTCTATGAGAAAAAAAAAGCAAAATCTTGATGAGAAACTAAATAAACAGAAATATCATCCATTCTTATGGATAAAAGACTCAATATTGTAAAGATATCAGTTCCTCTCAACTTGATCCACAAATTTGTTCAATATCAATCTAAATGCAAGCAAGTTATTTTGTAGTTATCTACAAAATAATTCTAAATTGTGTTCAGTTCAGTCACTCAGTTGTGTCCGACTCTTTGTGACCCCATGAATCACAGCACACCAGGCCTCCCTGTCCATCACCAACTCCTGGAGTTCACTCAGACTCACATCCATCGATTCAGTAATGCCATCCAGCCATCTCATTCTCTGTTGTCCCCTTCTCCTCCTGCCCCCAATCCCTCCCAGCAGCAGGGTCTTTTCCAATGAGTCAACTCTTCGCATGACGTGGCCAAAGTATTGGACTTTCAGCTTTAGCATCATTCCTTCCAAAGAAATCCCAGGGTTGATCTCCTTCAGAATGGACTGGTTGGATCTCCTTCCAGCCCAAGGGACTCTCATGAGTCTTTTCCAACACTACAGTCCAAATGCATCAATTCTTTGGCGCTCAGCCTTCTTCACAGTCCAACTCTTGCAGCCATACATGACCACAGGAAAAGCCATTGCCTTGACTAGACGGACTTTGGTCAGCAAAGTAATGTCTCTGCTTTTGAATATGCTATCTAGGTTGGTCATAACTTTTCTTCCAAGGAGTAAGCGTCTTTTAATTTCATGGCTGCAATTACCATCTGCAGTGATTTTGGAGCCCCCCAAAATAAAGTCTCACATTGTTTGCAGTTTCCCCATCTATTTCTCATGAAGTGATGGGACCAGATGCCATGATCTTCATTTTCTGAATGTTGAGCTTTAAGCCAACTTTTTCACTCTCCACTTTCACTTTCATCAAGAGGCTGTTTAGTTCCTCTTCACTTTCTGCTATAAGGGTGGTGTCATCTGCATATCTGAGGTGGTTGATATTTCTCCCAGAAATCTTGTTTCCAGCTTGTGTTTCTTCCAGTCCAGCATTTATCATGATGTACTTAATTGTGTATGCAGCAGGAAAAAACTGGAAAACTCTATATTGCAGAATATACAAAATGGAAAGATATTTTGTGCACATGAATCAGAAAAATTAAGTGTTACAATGCCATTACTACTCAAAGCAATCTAAAAATTCAGTGCAATCTCTATCAAAATTTCAATAACAATTTTTTTACAGAAATTTAACTAACAGTCCTAAAATTTGTTTAGAACCACAAACAAACCCAAATAGCTACAGGAATCTGGAGAACAAAGAACAAAGCTGGAGGCATTACAATCCCTGATTTCAAAATCAACTGCAAAGCTATACTAATAATCAAAACACTAGATATTGGCATAAAAGCAGATAGATTAATAGAACAGAAGAGAGAGCCCAGAAATAAACCTAACTCATATGGTCAATGTATTTATTACAAGAGAGTCAAGGATATATAATGACAAAACACAATCTCTTCAATAAATGGTGTTGGAAAAACTGGACAGCCACATGCAAAAGGAAGAAATTATAACACTATAATATACACAGAAATTAACTAAAAATGGATTAACAACTTAAATATAAAATCTGAAACTACAAAACTCTTAAAAGAAAACATGCAGTAAGCTCCTTGACATTGGTCTTCATGAATAATTTTGGACTTGACACCCAAAGCAAAGGCAACAAAAGCAAAAGTAAATAAGTGAGACTATATCACACTTAAAAGTTTCTTCACAGCAAAGAAACCATCAAAAAAATGAAATTTAACTTATTAAATGGGAGCCAATACTGGTAATTTGTATATCTGATGAGGATTAATATCCAGTATACATGCAAAGAACTTTCACAACTCAATAGCAGAGAAAAGATCCAATTAAAAAATTAGCAGAAGATCTAAACTGATTCTTCTATTTGCATGTGTGTGTGCTAAGTCACGTTAGTTGTGTCCAGCTCTTTGTGACCCCATGGACTGTTGCCCAGTAGGCTCCTCTATCCAGAGATTCTCCAGACAAGAATACTGGAGTGGGAGTCATATACTTTTCCAGGGGACCTTCCTGACCCAGAGATTGAACCGTGCCTCCTGTTGGTGGATTCTTTACTGCTGAGCCACTGAAGAAGCTCAATCTTCTATTTGCTGCTGCTGCTACTAAGTCGCTTCAGTCGTGTCCGACTCTGTGCGACCCCGTAGACGGCAGCCCATTAGGCTACCCTGTCCCTGGGATTCTCCTGGCAAGAACACTGGAGTGGGTTGTCATTTCCTTCTCCAGTGCATGAAAGTGAAAGTGAAGTTGCTCAGTCATGTCAGACTCTTCGCCACCCCATGGACTGAAGCCCACCAGTCTCCTCCGTCCATGGGATTTTCCAGGCAAGAGTACTGGAGTGGGGTGCCATTAGGTATGTCTAAATAGACATGTTTCCAAAGAAAACATACAGATGGCTTCCCTGGTGGCTCAGATGGTAAAGAATCTGCCTGCAGTGCAGGAGACCTGGGTTTGATCCTTGGCCAGAAGATCCCCTGAAGAAGGGAATGGCTACCCACTCTAGTATCTTTGCCTGGATAATGCCATGAACAGAGGAAAATGATAAGCTACAGTCCTTGGGGTCACAAAAAGTCAGACACAACTGAGTGACTAATACTTTCTTTTTTCAAATAGACATTTTTCTAAAGAAGACAAACAGAGAATAAACAGTTATATAAACTGCTGCTGCTAAGTCACTTCAGTCATGTCCGACTCTGTGTGACCCCATAGATGGCAGCCCACCAGGCTCCCCTGTCCTTGGGATTCTCCAGGCAAGAACACTGGAGTGGTTTGCTCTTTCTTTCTCCAATTCATGAAAGGAAAAAGTAAAAGTGAATTCACTCAGTTGTGTCTGACTCCTAGCGACCCCATGGACTGTGGCCTACCAGGCTCCTCTGTCCATAGGATTGTTCAGGCAAGAGTACTGGAGTGGGCTTGACATTGCCCTCTCTGAAGTTACATAAGAAACCAGTGAAATATCACTAATCTTCAGATAAATGCAAATTAAAACTATGAGATATCACCTCACAGTATTAGAAAAACTATATTCAAAAAGACTAAGTAACAAATGTTGCCAAAGATGTAGAGAAAGGGAACTCTTGTTGGTGGGTTGTATGAATTTGATGACATTCAGGAAAAGGCAAATTATGAACAGATAGAAAGATCAGTGGTTTCTGGGAGTTGGGAGTGAGTGGAATGAATAGGTGGAGCTCAGAGTGGTTTAGGATCATGAAAATACTCTGTGTGATATTGTAATAATAAGTAAGTGTTAGTTGCTTCACTTCAGTTCAGTTCAGTCGCTCAGTCGTGTCCAACTCTTGACAACGCCATGAATCACAGGACACCAGGCCTCCCTGTCCATCACCAACTCCCAGAGCTCACTCAAACTCTTGTCCATCGAGTCAGTGATGCCATCCAGCTATCTCATCCTCGGTCGTCCCCTTCTCCTCCTGACCCCAATCCCTCCCACCAGCAGAGTCTTTTCCAATGAGTCAACTCTTCGCATGAGGTGGCCAAAGTACGAAAGTCTCAGCTTTAGCATCATTCCTTCCAAAGAACACCCAGAACTGACCTCCTTTAGAATGGACTGGTTGGATCTCCTTGCAGTCCAGGGGACTCTCAAGAGTCTTCTCCAACAACACAGTTCAAAAGCATCAATTCTTCAGCACTCAGCTTTCTTCACAGTCCAACTCTCACATCCATACATGACCACAGGAAAAACCATAGCCTTGACTAGACGGACATTTGTTGGCAAAGTAATGTCTCTGCTTTTGAATATGCTATCTAGGTTGGTCAAAACTTTCCTTCCAAGGAGTAAGCATCATTTCTGTTCATGGCTGCGATCACCATCTGCAGTGATTTTGGAGCCCCCCAAAATAAAGTCTGACACTGTTTCTACTGTTTCCCCATCTATTTCCCATGAAGTGATGGGGCCAGATGCCATGATCTTCGTTTTCTGAATGTTGAGCTTTAAGTCAACTTTTTCACTCTCCTCTTTCACTTTCATCAAGAGGCTCTTTAGTTCTTCTTCACTTTTGGCCACAGGGGTGGTTCATCTGCATATCTGAAGTTATTGATATTTCTCCTGGCAATCTTGATTCCAGCTTGTGTTTCTTCCAGCCCAGCACTTCTCAAGATGTACTCTACATATAAGATAAATAAGCAGGATGACAATATACAGCCTTGACGTACTCCATTTCCTATTTGGAAACAGTCTCTTTTTCCATGTCCAGTTCTAACTGTTGATTCCTGACCTGCATATAGGTTTCTCAAGAGGTTTGTAAAGTGGTCTGGTATTCCCATCTCTTTCAGAATTTTCCACAGTTTATTGTGATCCACACATCAAAGGCTTTGGCATAGTCAATAAAGCAGAAATAGATGTTTTTTTGGAACTCTCTTGCTTTTTTGATGATCCAGCGGATATTGGCAATTTGATCTCTGGTTCCTCCGCCTTTTCTAAAACCAGCTTGAACCTCTGGAAGTTCATGGTTCACATATTGCTGAAGTTGCTTAGTTGTGTCCACCTCTTAGCGACCCATGGACTGTAGCCCTCCAGGCTCCTCTGTCCATGGAATTCTCCAGGCAAGAACATGGAGTGGCTCCTCATTCCCTTCCAGAGGGTCTCTTCCCAACCCAAGGATTGAAGCTGGATCTCCTATATTGCAGGTAGGTTCTTTATCAGATGAACCACCAGGGAAGACCCATTGTAATAATGGCTACATGTTATTATATATTTATTCAAACTCATAGAATGTACAACACCAAGAGTGAAGTATAATATAAACTATAGACTTTGAGTAGTTATGATCTATCAATATAGGTTCATAAAAACTTGTAATATTGTTGATAGGGGGAGCCATGCATTTGTGAGAGTAGGAAGTATATGGGAATTATTTGAATTTTCCTCTTAATTTTTCTGTAGAACCAAAATTAAAGTCTTTAAAAAATAAAATCCCATAAAATTTGGCATATCATATGAATTTTTCACACGTGAGCCTCTACTTCAAAGTGGGCATCCCTTCCCCTACCCCAACTCAAGAGGTACAAATACTATCCAGAAACATTATGGAGGTTCACAAGATCACATAGGCCCAGTATGGTCAGTTTAGGAAAAGTGTAATAATCCTTACTTTTAAATAAAACTTAATATTTCTATTTTGATTACAAGTTTCAAAATGTAAATACAAGCTGAATGTTCAATATAGTCAAACACAGTTTGAAGTCTAAAAACAAAATATTCATTCAAACTGCATTTTACAGACTATCCCTTCATTGTGTTTGGTATAAAATCTCCCCATAAACTGAACATGTTTTGCAACTTCATATAATTCTAAACTGAGGCTCACAGTAAAAAGTGTATAATACCAAAAAAATCTAAATTCCCCAAAGGCAGAGATATGGCCTAATCTGTATTATTCATCATTCCATAGTGTCCCTAGTGACCACAAAATTACCTGGCATAGTAACTACTGAACATTTGTTTTACATACACATATAGAATATATAACATTCCATCATTTATTCATAAATTATAGTCATACATATATACATTTATGGGGTTTCCCTGGTGGCTCAGACAGTAAAGAATCTGTCTGCAATGCAGGAGACCTGGGTTTGATCCCTGGGCTGAAAGATTCCTTGGAGATGAGAATAGCTACCTATTCCAGTATTCTTACCTAGAGAATTTCATAGACAGAGGAGCCTGGCAGGCTACAGTCCATGGGGTTGCAAAGAGTCAGACAAGACTGAGTGACTAACACTTTTACTTTTCATATATATTCATATATGTAATTTATGAATAAGTGATGGAATGAAGTAAACCAAGTCATACCTATAAACCCTGTAGTCCACATTCTAATTTCTGTCCTAATAATTTCATTATCATGATGTTTCCCCACAGCCTTTAATGGTAATAAATTAGCTTTTGCTAGAGTGTCCTTGATAAAGTTCATATTACTGTGTAGCTGCTTTAGAAGGCTATTCAAATAGCTGTAGTCTGAAATTAGGGACTGGAGCCATCTTCTTATCCACCCACACTACCAGAACTAACAAAGGTTTAAAACTCAACTGGCTTTTTTTTTTTTTTTTTTGCTTAATATTAATTTTCTGTGTGATATTACAAGGCCTAAAACAAGTATTTTCTCAATGTCCATAATATGATATTGATCCAATGAAATTAAGCTAATTTTTATCTAATTTTGTTATATTTTAGGATGAAAATAAATACTCATAATTTATGACAATGACCTTTTATAATCTGAAATCTGCTTTATTTCTAAAACTTCATTTTTCCCTCTGGCCATGCATCTTCTGTTCTGGTCTACTGTCCTTACCATTTGGCTGTCTGAAATGGTCTTCAACTTTTCCCTTTACTGGCTCCATGAATCTAGATTATTGCAGGCTCTGAGAAGGGTCGTTTATATGTTAGGTTGTATGCTTACCTGCTTAAATTGCCCTTGAGACTTTTTGTTTCTTGAGGAGTTGACTATGTCTTGTCCTCTAAAGTACTTATAGCCCTTACTCAACTGAGTGTCTCATTTTTGATGTTCAATAAGTATGTGACAAAAGAGTGAATAAATGACTTTTACTGGACCCTGAAGGGTGGCTGATTTAACCTTGGTTTTGAAATTTCAGTGTTTAGCATTGGGACGTGTAGATATTTCCTTTACTTTTATTTCATTCAGTATTATAGTCATCAAAACTCTATTAGTCAGCATTTATTTAGAATTATGATAATGTGAACACCTCAATATTATCTTACTCATTATCTATTAAATTCTTTTCAGCATGATTTTAATAATACTTTTAGCATGCTGTATTTGCATAAAGCTATGATAGTCAGCATAGCATTACACCAAATGTTTGATTAACTATAATACCACATTTATTTGTCATTAAAGCTAACAGATAATTTATTATTCTTGTCGTAATGATAATAATATCCTATCTGGATGAGTCTATTTAAGTCCAATACTAAACTCTCATTCTGGATGATTTATATACATCAATAATTTCTTCTGCTGATTTAATATATTTTGATGTACTCTATTTTTCAAACTGCAAGACTATGGGTTTTTTTTTGGATATATTTATGAAATGAAAATGATATGTGAAGAATAGTAACCAATAATCATCTCTACTCTGCACATTTTCCGTGGGAGTTTATCATGTACATAATAGAACTTTAGAGTTTTCTGTGAGATATTTAGTATTATAGAGCCCTGAGGATGCATTTTAACAACAGCAAGTATTTCCCTTTTGGGAGAAAGAATGTTCCAGTGATATAGTGTGTAATAAGGCATTGTGCTTCTAATCTTTGAGGTTTATGGGTAATGAGGAGATAAAAACAAATAAAATAACTGGAAGCAGTTTGCTCCATACTAAATGCAATAAAGAAGTAATCTGAACCCTGCCTAACATGGAGACAAGCACAACTAGAGGACTTTCTAAGTTACAGACCATTCAACCTTGACCACTGAATTAATAAGTAATCAGATACCAGCAGGTGGAAAGAGCCCATGATTAGTGCTTTGCTTCTTTCATTTCTTTAAGAAGCAGTTGGTTCCTCTTAGTGAATTGTGAGCTGAAGCTAACCTGCAAAGTAATATGCAAACTTGAGCCAATCTAAAGGCATAACACCGCCATTATCAAAGCAAAGGGTGTAGATGGAATGCAAAATTCTGCTCTAAAATGCAATGTCTAATTATAATTGATGTTCTAGCTCTGTGATTCATGTTATAATAATAGACAAAAGATGAAATTCTAGTTCTTCAAGTGCTCCAGGACAAGATGGCCTTTTTTCAGAAGGTCAGGAAAATGTTATAGCTCCCAGTAATAGTAACACACCATTTCACCATTTGTAACAGTATATACTCAACTTTGCAGTTGAAGGAAGTTTTTAAAATTCAGAAAATGAAGACTTGTAAAGAGGCCATCATGATCTTATCAATATATTTGTTCAAAAAGGAGCTTCAAGGTCTTTAAAATTTCTCCTTCTTTTTTTCTTCTTAGTTTCACCTTTTTCTGCCTGTTATGGTGATTACTTATAATCCCTGAATTAATAATTTTAATTCTATTTAATTTCATAATCAGTCACATTGTTCATAACATGAATTTGTCCATTTCAGCAGCTAAGGCAATCTGTTGGGAGGAAATTTTAGCTCTGTTTGTTGCAATTACTACTGAAGTATCTGGACAGTAAGACTGAACAAAGATTTTGCTTGCAAGATGCTTGGTCAGGGGCCTTAATCCTAAACCTAAAATTTCCCAGTTCCTTTCTTTGCTTTAAAGTAATATGAAAATGAGGGCCAAGTAATGTAACCTTTACAATATTGATTTCCTTCAGAATAAACAAAACCAGTATAGAAGGCTGTGCAGTCAGATGTCAGCTGGAGGTTCTCCAAAGGGGCAAATAAACAAAACAGAGCTTGTAAGAGGCATCAGAGACCCTTCCAAAGAGCTTTAGGGATGTTTAACAACAACTCTTAGGAAGAGGGCTGTATAATGTTTTATGATTAAATGATGCAAACACAAGTTAGGAACAGTGATGACTTGTTAAACTTCAAAAACATTAAAGTGAATAATATTTAAAGAGGGATGATTATGTCCTTTACTAAGTATTTTTTTCAAGTTTAGAAAATGAAAAATGTTAACTGGTTGTATGAATATTTGATTGATATACTTAAAAAGAAATTTGATATAAAAAGCAAACATGATTATTAAAGTGGAAAGGAGGTGGGAGGATACATTTGGAACTTGTGATTAACAGATAGAGACTACTATATATAAAATAGATAAAGAAATGTATACCTACTATGTAGCACACAGAACTTGACTCAGTATTCTGTAATATATATTTATTTGGAATGGTTCCTGTGTCTGCCACATTGCCAATTATCACAACATTAGACTGAGGGATTAAAAAAAAAAACAACTGTGTAAATGAGAATATTATGTAAGTTTCCTGTGTTATCCCATTACACTCTTTTCTGACTTTTCCATTCATATAATGACTTTGGTTTACTCTCCCTCTTTTTAAGAGTCTATAATAAGACAAAATTCCTGCTAAGTTCACCTGTATAGGAAAAATCTGATTTCTTCCCTCTCTTAATCAAGCACTTTCCGATACTTAAGAAATCAAAATAAGCCCATCTTAAGGCTAA
>SJXQ01013089.1:0-39361 GCA_006408695.1 Aepyceros melampus | reverse complement strand
AATATTATCAAACAGTAATTTGCATGTCTGTCCTAAAGTATAATAAGCATATTTACTATTAATTTTCTAAATTATGCAATAAAATAGATGCATAATTTTTATCATATATTGGTTATTAAAGTACTATATATTGATATTAAAAAGTTTAACAAAATAACACTTTAGAAAATTAAAATTTTTCATCATTTCTCAGTTTAGAGATAACTACTATTTACCATCTGTGTTAATTTTCTAGGACTTCCATAGTACAAAGTGTGGATTAAACAACACAAATCAACTGTCTCACAGTTCTAGAGACTTGAAACCTGAAATCAAGATGTAAACTCTAAACTTTCTCCTAGCTTATAATATTTTGCTGGCGATATTGTTGTTCCTTTGCTGCTACTGTATTATCCAAAGCTCTACTTTCATTGTCATAGGATCCTATCCTTGTCTATGTGTCGGTCTCTGTCGGGAGCTGCATTAGGCATTACTGACAAAATGGAGGCAGGGCCCCAACCCCCTCTCCTCAACTTGCAGGCATGGCCCTGGGATGAAGGAGTTAGGCCTTGTGATTCTGACTTGTTCTTTCCTTTCTTCAGTTGAGTTGGCTGAAAAGAATGTTAAGGTGCTTGAGAGAAGCATGAGAAAACACAAAGCCTTCCACAGTTGTGCCCAGAAAATAATCTATAAAATAACCATTGACATTTGTTCAAGGATCTTTACAAAGAATGTCCCAGGATGAGCACGTAGGCCGCAGCTTGAGGCCATGGGAAGGATTGTTATCGGAGACCTGTTTGTGAGGGAAATATTTATGGCAAAAGAAGATTTCTGAGTTTAGGGTTTAGGAATAATTAAGACTAGCTAGAAGGGAAGCCCTTTTTAGGAGATAGTGATTTTAAGATGCTAGAGGGAAACAGGATTTGGAAAGATAAGAAATAAACTGAGGAATGGAGCATGAGTTACAATGTAATCACAAGTTAAGTACAGTAAATCTGGGTGGAGGAAACTAAAATCATCAAACCTCTGACCTAATACTTTTGTCCAAGTATAAAGAGAACCTGAAGCTTGAAATAAGCATGTAGTTCCGTACTATGAGTCAGAGACTACATCATCGTCTGCCGACACCACTCACTCCTTCAGGCTGATTCCCTGGCTGCTGGAGCTGGACTCTGGCAAGTCTCTAAATTTCTCTTTTGAATAAGGACAGCAGACATTGGGTTACAGATCCACTCTATTCCAGTATGACCTCATCTTATCCAGTTACATCTGCAGTTACTTCATGTCCAAATGAAGTCACATTCTAAGGTTCTCAGGGTTTAGATGTCAAATATGAATTTGGGGGGAATACAATTTAACTCATAACACCATCTCTTTATAGATCCTTTGCTTTTTCTGTGTTTATGTAGTTACAAAAATCACCATATTTTACTAAACTCGTTGTGTCACTAGCTGTGCAAACCAATTCAATGATTTACCTCATTTTATATGAGAATATACCTAAGACATTACACTGATTTCACCTTTTTACTTTGAGGTGGGGGGGAACTAGGCATAGAGAAAATAAGTAATTTTCCTAATGTCATATAGCCAAATACAAATCCAGGCTACCTGAACCTTGCCGATTTGTAGGGGATTCAAGGCATACATTCTATTTTATAGCCTGAATCCTAAAAGATTTTCTGATGTTATATAGGCCATTTGTGATGTAAACATTGGAAACTCAGTGTTGGATAGAAGATTGAAATGAATTCACATTTAAAAAAAATCATTCTGTCCAGAACTATTTGACAAAAGTCACCAAAGAATTGTTTACTATTTTCATGGCCTATATTTTTAAGTTTGGATTTTCAGATACTAGGTCCATGACTTATTAGTTGTGTCAGTTGTGAAAAAAATAAATCCTCTACCAATGAATGATATAATTGTTTTGCTTCAATGTAACATTTCAAAAAAAGTAGATTTTTATGGCAAAAATTTTAATATTCTATTATACTTACCATTTTCTATTTTTTAAACAACCAGGACCACTGGATGGAATCTCAAATGAAAGAAATTTTACAAAAGAATAAATGTATTGAATTTAAAATAATATTTAAGATATTCGACTACTGAACTGTAGAGAAGAGGATACTGAAACAAGAATACAACTATTAAATGTTTTATTTAATCTTCACAACAATACTTTGAGATTGATACTATTATTTTCATTTAATAAATGAGGAAAATTGGGCACAGAAAGCATAATTTCAAATTATTCAATATGGAGCCAGATTCAGGACATAAACATATACCTCCCTCAAATGAGACCCAGGGCTCTTATTCTAATAATTTTGATATATTGTGTTTAATAAGATTCTTCTTTCATACTTCAGTTTTTTGAGTTCTAGCTATCTTCCTCTCAAATATGTAATAACCATTATGCCTTGGCCTCTTTCAGGAACATAACTACTCCAAAGTAACATCCCTTACTATTTAAGAGACTATTTATTCTTCATAATTTTTTCAATTAATCAATACAATATGATTCATATTTATTAAATCAGTTCAGTTCAGTTGTTCAGTGATGTCCAACACTTTGTGACCCCGTGGACTGCAGCATGCTAGGCTTTCCTGTCCATCACCAGCTTCTGGAGATTACTCAAACTCATGTCCGAGGTGGTGATGACATGCAACTATCTCATCCTATGCCACCCCCTTCTCCTCAGTCCTTCAATCTTTCCCAGCATCAGTATCTTTTCTAGTGAGTCAGTTCTCTGCATCAGTTGGCCAAATTTTTGGATTTTCAGCTTCAGCATCAGTCCTTCCAATGAATATTCAGGACTGATTTCCTTTAGGATTGATTTATTGGATCTCTTTGCAGTCCAAGGGACTCTCAAGAGTCTTCTCCAACACCACAGTTCAAAAGCATCAATTCTTCAGTGCTCATTTCTTTATAGTTCAGCTCTCACACCCATACATGATTACTGGAAAAACTATAGCTTTGACTAGATGAATTATTGTTGGCAAAGTAACGCCTATGCTTTTAAATATTGTGTCTACATTGATCATAGCTTTTCTTCCATGGAGCAAGTGTCTCTTAATTTCATAGCTGTCGTCTCATCTGCAGTGATTTTGGAGCCCCCCAAAATAAAGTCTGTCACTATTTCCATTGTTTCCACATCTATTTACCATGAAGTGATGGGACCAGATGCCGTGATCTTAGTTTTCTGAATGTTAAGTTTTAAGCCAACTTTTTCACTCTGTTCTTTCATTTTCATCAAAGGGCTCTTTAGTTCTTCACTTTTTGCCATAAGGGTGGTGTCATCTGCATATCTGAGGTTATTATTGATATTTCTCCTGACAGTCTTGATTCTAGCTTGTGCTTCATCCAGCCTGGCATTTCACATGATGTACTCTGCATATAAGTTAAATAAGCAGGATGACAATATACAGCCTTGATGTACTCCTTTTCCTAAATGGAACCAATTTGTTGTTCCATATCCAGTTCTAATTGTTGCTTCTTAACTTGCATACAGATTTCACAAGAGGCAGGTCAGGTGGTCTGGTATTCCCATCTCTTTAAGAATTTTCCATAGTTTCTTGTGATCCACACAGTCAAAGGCTTTGGCATAGTCAATAAAGCAGAAGTAGATGTTTTTATGGAATTCTCTTTCTTTTTCTATGATCCAACAGATTTTGGCAGTTTGATCTCTGGTTCCTCTGTCTACTAAATTCAGCTTGAACATCTGGAAGTTCACCATTCATGTAGTATTGAAGCCTGTCTCACAGAATTTTGAGCATTACTTTGCTACTGTGTGAGATTAGTGCAATTGTGCAGTAGTTGTTTGAACACTCTTTGGCATTGCCTTTCTTTGGGACTGGAAAGAAAACTGACCTTTTCTCACTTGGTTGCCACTGCTGAGTTTTCCAAAGTTGCTGGCTTATTGAGTGCAGCACTTTCATGGCATCATCGTTTGGATTTGAAACAGATGGAATTGACTGGAATTTCATTGCCTCTACTCGTTTTGTTCGTAGTCATGTTTCCTAAGGCCTACTTGACTTCACACTCCAGGTGGCTCTGGCTCTAGGTGAATGATTACACCATCGTGGTTATCTGGATCATGAAGACTGTGTATTCTGCCACCTCTTCTTAATGTCTTCTGCTTCTCTTAGGCCCACATCATTTCTGTCCTTTATTGTGCCCAGCTTTGCATGAAATGTTCCTTTGGTACCTCTAATTTTCTTGAAGAGATCTCTAGTCTTTCCCATTCTATTGTTTTCCTCTATTTCTTTGCATTGATCAGTGAGGAAGGCTTTCTTTTCTCTCCTTGCTATTCCTTGGAACTCTGCATTAAAATGGGTATAGCTTTCCGTTTCTCCTTTGCCTTTAGCTTCTTTTTTTTCTCAGCTATTTGTAAGGCCTTCTCAGACAAACATTTTGCCTGTTTGCATTTCTTTTTCTTAGGGATGGTCTTGATCACTGCTTCCTGTACAACGTCACACACCTCTGTCCATAGTTTTTCAGACACTCTATCAGATATAATTCCTTGATTCTATTGTCACTTCCACTGTATAACCATAAGGGATTTGATTTAGGTCATACCTGAATGGTCTGGTGGTTTTCCCTGCTTTCTTTAATTTAAGTCTGAATTTTGTAATAAGGAGTTCATGATTTGAGCCACAGTCAGCTCCTGGTCTTATTTTTGCTGACGGCATAGAGATTCTACATCTGTGGCTGCAAAGGTGCATTTATTAAATACATAAAATAAATGTATATATATATATATTTCTATGGGTAATTAAATATTATAATAGTTATAATATTATAAGAAACATCAAACCAATAGTATATTTCAAAATATATTAATCTTTGTGGATATTTCTTTCTATAGACATTAAAGGCACAATTAGAACTTCAAATGTGTACATAATTAAGCAAAATGTAGGAACAAATGAATTTTTGACTTACAGCAGAGCTATGAGGTATGAAATGAAACAATTTCAGAAAAGTGAAGAGACTTTTAGACCCATAACAATTTTCCTCATTACCAGTTTCAGAATTTAGTGAAGAATGTCTTAGAATGCGCCTCTGTTTGCAATAAATTTTTTTGTTTTCTAATATCAAAATATAAATCAATGGAATATGTTGTCTAATTATTTTCTATATGGGATAATTAAATTTGTTACATCATATGTAAAAGTCAAGCTCAAATACTCATAGATTAAGAAAATAAAAATTAAAGTGGCAACTTTCTTCCTATATTTTTGTCATTTTTGAGAGAGAAGTTTATAGGAGAATATTTCTGTATCTTAAGAAAAACAGTAGAGCAGATGTGATAATGTAATGCAACTTACCATTAGCTTTGGTTATTAATGCTTCTGTACTGTCTGGTAAAAACTGTAGAAAATCAGAAAGTCTACAGCTTTGTGTAAAGGCAGACACTAACGAGCTCCTATTGTTGATACTGGGTCTAATGTTAGCAGAGTGTCTGACATTTCCAGATAATCTGCAAAGCCATATTTTATATGGATACTTCCAAGTTTTAAATGTTGGCTCCCAATAGTTATGTGTCAAACAAAATAAATCTACAGGCTAAATCTGTCATTTAGATCACCAACACACAATTTCTGAAATATTGGCTTTGGTTTCAAACAGTCTGTCAGCTATTTTTCAGATTAGAGGAAGAAATTTTGAAGTGGCATCAGTCAAAATCCTATTTGTGACTTAGCTGTCAAAGCTAGTCATTTATTTGTTTAATCTTAGATGTAGGCTAAAGGATACAAACTTGCAGTTAAAGATAAATAAGTTCTAGGGATCTAATAAACAACATGTTAATAATCCTTATTACATACTTAAAAGTTGCTAAGAAAATTTAAAAGTTCTCACTACAAAAAAGAAATGATAATTTTGAGACATGACAGAGGTGTTAGCTAATTCTATGGTGATATAATATTGTAATATTTAAATGTAGCAAACCAACATGTTGTACACCCTAATCTTACATGAATTTATATGTCTATTATACCCCAATTTTAAAAATTTAGATACTTTGCTATGTTAGCTAAACCATCTTCAGCTTTGTCTGTTCTTCATAGAGAAGCAACAGTTATCTCATCTAGGTATAAGGCAGATATTGTCAATCTTCTGCCTAAAACAATGAATGACTTTCTGTTTATAGTAAAGCCAAAAACTTGTAAATTCCCAGATTATTTATTCCCATTAACTATTTAATCAAGGATGAGGCCTCATGTGGCTTCCACCTCCCTTCTCTTAACTTTATTTCTAATTCACTGGCTATCTCAAAGTTTCTCCAACATTCCAGGAAAGTGCTTTCTTGAGTGAATTTACTATTTTCTTTGCTTGGATTTCTCTTTTCATTTACATCCGCTTGACCATTCTCTTACTTTTCCAGATTTTCATTCAAATGTCAGTCTTAAAATAAGGTCTTTCACAGCCCTTCTACCTTAAATTTCAACCCCCATCCATGGTTCATTACAGTATTCTTATCTGTTGTTGTATTTATTTTCTCCCCCTCCACAATCTAATCTATACCCTTACATCATGAGATTGTGGTATGTACTCACATCTTGGACTGTTCATAACTTTAATTATAATTTTGCAAAAGCCTCACAAATTCTATTCAAATGAGACATGTTTCTAGATCGTTAATAAAATTAAGAACATAGCACTATGTTCTGAATTAGAAAAAATCATTTCAGGGGATAGTATGAATCAATTCAAGGTTTGCTGGTGACTTATTAAAGTGATAGAGATTAGTGTACCAGAGATAACTGATATTTAAAATAGGATGTTTCTTGCAAACATTTAGTATTTAGGAAGTCTTGGTAATTGATTAAAATATGTGGTGAGTTATTGAAATGTTTAATTAAATTAAAAAAAGTAAGTTAAATGTTGGACTTAAGTGGCCAAGGGAGTATTTTTTTATCATGTAACTATGAATACATTATCAACAAGTATGTTTAAATATTACTTCTTGAGTAATATTTATTGAGCAGCCAATGTGATACTGATATAGCATAAGGCACATTATGTCATCCTTCTCTTTCAAAATCTGCTAATGTCTTTTTGTACCACTTAGAATAAAACTAAAAGTTATTGCAATTGCAGGCTCAGTCACTTCCTTTAGATTGTTATTCAGATATTACCTTTTGTTTTACACTCCCAGTAGTACTATTTTAAGCTGATTGTTTCCAACCTTCTATTCTCTTCATTATTTAATTTTACTATATATTTGCTTATTTCTTTATGTCTCTCCCCACTACAAATGTAAACTATACAAGGACACTGATTTTCATCCATTTTTTTTTTTACTCATTTATCCTTTGTGCCTATAGTATAACCAAATAAATCAACTAATACAAGTTAAATTCCTATACGCTATAGGCAATATAAGTTAACACACAGAGTCACTCTAAGTAACTATATGAACTAAACAGAAGTATAAACTGAAGTCGCTCAGTCGTGTCCGACTCTTTGTGACCCCATGGACTGAACCCTACCAGGCTACTCTGTCCATGAGATTTTCCAGGCAATAGTACTGGAGTGGATTGCCATGTCCTTCTCCAGGAATAGAAGTATATATATATAAAAAAAATAATAATAATTTTTAAGTTGCCACTATTTTTCTCAATTTATAAGTACAATAATTTAAAATAAACATATTTAAAATTAAAATGTTCAACAACTCACTAAAAGGATCCTATACCATGACCAGGGTAGAATTAATTCCAGAAATTTAAGAATGGTTCAACATCTCCAAATCAATAAATGTTATATACCACAATGACAAAATGGATAATAAAAATGAGATCATTTTAATATATGCAGAAAATGTATTTTGCAAAATTCAGTATCCATTTATTATATAGATTCTCAATAAAGTGGGTGTAGAGGCACATACTTCAACAAAACAAAGGCCATAGGTGACAAGCCCACTAGTAACATTATATTCCATGGTGAAATCTGAAAACATTTCCTCTAATATCAAGAACAAGACAAAGATTCCCACTCTCACCATTTTTATTCAACATAGTATTGGAAATCCCAGCCAGAACAATTAGGCAAAAGTGAGAAATAGAAGCATCCAAATTGGAAAAGGAAAAGAAAACTGTCACTATTTGCAGATGACTTATACAAAAAAGAGACTAAACTCCATCAGAAAACGTTTAGAACTAATCAACAAATTCATTGAAGGTGCAAGATACTATGTACAACAATCTGTTGTATTTCTATATAGTGGTAATAAATTTTCATAAAGAGAAATTGAAATAGTCTTGTTTACAATTGCATTAAAAAGAATAAGACACCTTGAAATAAATTTAACCAATGAGGTGAAAGAACTAAATATAGAAAACTAGAGAACATTAATGAAAGAAATTTAAAAAGACACAAATGGAAATATATTCCACGTTCATTGACTGGAAGAATCCATATTGTTAAAATGGCCACACTTGACTGTGGCTGAGATCATGAATTCCTTATTGCCAAATTCAGACTTAAATTGAAGAAAGTAGGAAAAATCGCTAGACCATTCAGGTATGACCTAAATCAAATTCCTTATGATTATACAGTGGAAGTGAGAAATAGATTTAAGGGCCTAGATCTGATAGGTAGAATGCCTGATGAATGATGGAATGAGGCTTGTGACATGGTACAGGAGACAGGGATCAAGACCATCCCCATGGCAAAGAAATGCAAAAAAGCAAAATGGCTGTCTGGAGAGGGCTTACAAATAGCTGTGGAAAGAAGAGAGGTGAAAAGCAAAGGAGAAAAGGAAAGATATAAGCATCTGAATGTAGAGTTTCAAAGAAAAGCGAGAAGAGATAAGAAAGCCTTCTTTAACGATCAATGCAAAGAAATAGAGGAAAAGAACAGAATGGGAAAGACTAGAGATCTTTTCAAGAAAATTAGAGATACCAAGGGAACATTTCATGCAAAGATGGGCTCGATAAAGGACAGAAATGGTATGGACCTAACAGAAGCAGAAGATATTAAGAAGAGGTGGCAGGAATACACAGAAGAACTGTAAAAAAAGATCTTCACGACCCAGATAATCACAATGGTTTGATCACTCACCTAGAGCCAGACATCCTGGAATGTGAAGTCAAGTGGACCCTAGGAAGAATCATTACAAACAAAGTTAGTGGAGGTGATGGAATCCTAGTTGAGTTATCTCAAATCCTGAAAGATGATACTGTGAAAGTGCTGCACTCAATATGCCAGCAAATTGGAAAACTCAGCAGTGGCCACAGGACTGGAAAAGGTCAGTTTTCATTCCAATTCCAAAGAAAGGCAATGCCAAAGAATGCTCAAACTACCACACAATTGCACTCATCTCACATGCCAACAAGGTAATTCTCAAAATTCTCCAAGCCAGGCTTCAGCAATACGTGAACCCTGAACTTCCTGACCTTTAAGCTGGTTTTAGAAAAGGCAGAGGAACCAGAGATCAAATTGCCAACATCTGCTGGACCATGGAAAAACCAAGAGAGTTCCAGAACCACATTTATTTCTGCTTTATTGACTATGCCAAAGCCTTTGACTGTGTGGATCACAATAAACTGTGGAAAATTCTGAGAGAGACAGGAATAACAGATCACCTGAACTGCCTCTTGAGAAATCTGAAATCTGTATGCAGGTCAGGAAGCAACAGTTAGAACTGGAGATGGAACAATAGACTGGTTCCAAATAGGAAAAGGAGTATGTCAAGGTCGTACATTGTCACCCTGCTTATTTAACATATATGCAGAGTACATCATGAGAAACGCTGGACTGGAAGAAACACAAGATGGGATCAAGATTGCAGGGAGAAATATCAATAATCTCAGATATGCAGATGACACCACCCTTATGGCAGAAACTGAAGAGGAACTCAAAAGCCTCTTGAAGAAAGCGAAAGAAGAGAGTGAAAAAGTTGGCTTTAAAGCTCAACATTCAGAAAATGAAGATCATGGCATCCTGTCCCATCACTTCATGGGAAATAGATGGGGAAACAGTTGAAACAGTGTCAAACTTTATTGTTTTGGGCTCCCAAATCACTGCAGATGGTGACTGCAGCCATGAAGTTAAAAGATGCTTACTCCTTGGAAGAAAAGTTATGACCAACCTAGATAGCATATTCAAAAGCAGAGACATTACTTTGCTGACTAAGGTCTGCCTAGGCAAGGATAGGGTTTTTCCTGTGGTCATGTATGGATGTGAGAGTTGGACTGTGAAGAAGGCTGAGCACCGAAGAATTGATGCTTTTGAAATGTGGTGTTGGAGAAGACTCTTGAGAGTCCCTTGGACTGCAAGGAGATCCAACCAGTCCATTCAGAAGGAGATCAGCCCTGGGATTTCTTTGGAAGGAATGATGCTAAAGCTGAAACTCCAGTACTTTGGCCACCTCATGGGAAGATGACTTATACAAAAAAGAGACTAAACTCCATCAGAAAACGTTTAGAACTAATCAACAAATTCATTGAAGGTGCAAGATACTAATGTACAACAATCTGTTGTATTTCTATATAGTGGTAATAAATTTTCATAAAGAGAAATTGAAATAGTCTTGTTTACAATTGCATTAAAAAGAATAAGACACCTTGAAATAAATTTAACCAATGAGGTGAAAGAACTAAATATAGAAAACTAGAGAACATTAATGAAAGAAATTTAAAAAGACACAAATGGAAATATATTCCACGTTCATTGACTGGAAGAATCCATATTGTTAAAATGGCCACACTTGACTGTGGCTGAGATCATGAATTCCTTATTGCCAAATTCAGACTTAAATTGAAGAAAGTAGGAAAAATCGCTAGACCATTCAGGTATGACCTAAATCAAATTCCTTATGATTATACAGTGGAAGTGAGAAATAGATTTAAGGGCCTAGATCTGATAGGTAGAATGCCTGATGAATGATGGAATGAGGCTTGTGACATGGTACAGGAGACAGGGATCAAGACCATCCCCATGGCAAAGAAATGCAAAAAAGCAAAATGGCTGTCTGGAGAGGGCTTACAAATAGCTGTGGAAAGAAGAGAGGTGAAAAGCAAAGGAGAAAAGGAAAGATATAAGCATCTGAATGTAGAGTTTCAAAGAAAAGCGAGAAGAGATAAGAAAGCCTTCTTTAACGATCAATGCAAAGAAATAGAGGAAAAGAACAGAATGGGAAAGACTAGAGATCTTTTCAAGAAAATTAGAGATACCAAGGGAACATTTCATGCAAAGATGGGCTCGATAAAGGACAGAAATGGTATGGACCTAACAGAAGCAGAAGATATTAAGAAGAGGTGGCAGGAATACACAGAAGAACTGTAAAAAAAGATCTTCACGACCCAGATAATCACAATGGTTTGATCACTCACCTAGAGCCAGACATCCTGGAATGTGAAGTCAAGTGGACCCTAGGAAGAATCATTACAAACAAAGTTAGTGGAGGTGATGGAATCCTAGTTGAGTTATCTCAAATCCTGAAAGATGATACTGTGAAAGTGCTGCATTCAATATGCCAGCAAATGTGGAAAACTCAGCAGTGGCCACAGGACTGGAAAAGGTCAGTTTTCATTCCAATTCCAAAGAAAGGCAATGCCAAAGAATGCTCAAACTACCACACAATTGCACTCATCTCACATGCCAACAAGGTAATTCTCAAAATTCTCCAAGCCAGGCTTCAGCAATACGTGAACCCTGAACTTCCTGACCTTTAAGCTGGTTTTAGAAAAGGCAGAGGAACCAGAGATCAAATTGCCAACATCTGCTGGACCATGGAAAAACCAAGAGAGTTCCAGAACCACATTTATTTCTGCTTTATTGACTATGCCAAAGCCTTTGACTGTGTGGATCACAATAAACTGTGGAAAATTCTGAGAGAGACAGGAATAACAGATCACCTGAACTGCCTCTTGAGAAATCTGAAATCTGTATGCAGGTCAGGAAGCAACAGTTAGAACTGGAGATGGAACAATAGACTGGTTCCAAATAGGAAAAGGAGTATGTCAAGGTCGTACATTGTCACCCTGCTTATTTAACATATATGCAGAGTACATCATGAGAAACGCTGGACTGGAAGAAACACAAGATGGGATCAAGATTGCAGGGAGAAATATCAATAATCTCAGATATGCAGATGACACCACCCTTATGGCAGAAACTGAAGAGGAACTCAAAAGCCTCTTGAGAAAGCGAAAGAAGAGAGTGAAAAAGTTGGCTTTAAAGCTCAACATTCAGAAAATGAAGATCATGGCATCCTGTCCCATCACTTCATGGGAAATAGATGGGGAAACAGTTGAAACAGTGTCAAACTTTATTGTTTTGGGCTCCCAAATCACTGCAGATGGTGACTGCAGCCATGAAGTTAAAAGATGCTTACTCCTTGGAAGAAAAGTTATGACCAACCTAGATAGCATATTCAAAAGCAGAGACATTACTTTGCTGACTAAGGTCTGCCTAGGCAAGGATAGGGTTTTTCCTGTGGTCATGTATGGATGTGAGAGTTGGACTGTGAAGAAGGCTGAGCACCGAAGAATTGATGCTTTTGAAATGTGGTGTTGGAGAAGACTCTTGAGAGTCCCTTGGACTGCAAGGAGATCCAACCAGTCCATTCAGAAGGAGATCAGCCCTGGGATTTCTTTGGAAGGAATGATGCTAAAGCTGAAACTCCAGTACTTTGGCCACCTCATGGGAAGAGTTGACTCATTGGAAAAGACTCTGATGCTGGGAGGGATTGGGGGCAGGAGGAGAAGGAGACACAGAGGATGAGATGACTGGATGGCATCACTGATTCATGGATGTGAGCCTGAGTGAACTCCGGGAGTTGGTGATGGACAGGGAGGCCTGGCGTGCTGCAATTCATGGGGTCGCAAAGAGTCGAACACGACTGAGCGACTGAACTGACTGACTGATTGACCTACTTAAGCAATATAAAGATCAAATATAATCGAAATTCCAATGACATTTTTCACAGAAATAGAGTAAGTAGTACTAAATTATATGGAACCATTCAAGACTTTGAATAGCCAAATCATTCTAGAGAAATAAAAACAAAACTGAAAGCAGGATACTCTCTAATTTAAAACTATCAAATTACTCTAGTAGTTAAAGTAATGTAGTACTGGCATAAAAACAAATACATAGATCAATGGACTAGAATAAATAGTTTAGAAATAAACCCACACATAAATGGCCAACTAATTTACAACAAGGAGCCAGGAATATACAATGGAGAAAGAATTGTCTCTTAATAAATGGTGCTGAAAAAACTGAAGAGGTACATGCAAAAGAATGAAACTGAACCATGATATTATACCATACACACAAATTAACTCAAAACAAATTAAAGATTGGAATATATGGCCTGAAACCATGAATATCCTAGAAGGAAACTCAGGTGGTAAGCTTCTAGACACAGGTTTTGGCAATGACTTTTGGAATCTGACACCACAAGCAAAAGCAAAAATAGACAAGTTGGACTACATCAAAATAATAAACTTCTTCATAGCAAAAGAAGCCAGCAACAGAATAAAAAGGCAATCTACTAAATGGGAGAAAATATTTGCAAATCATATACTTGATAAAGAACTAATATCTTAGATGGATAAAGAACTTACACAACTCAATAGCAGAGCAAACAATCTGATTAATAAATGGGCAGAGTGTCTGAGGAATAGACATTTTTCCAAAAAAAGGCAAAGAATGGCCAACAAGTTCATGAAAAGATGGTCAGCACCACTAATTAGGTAAATGCAACTCAAAACCCCAAGAATATCTCATCTCACACTTGCTAGCATGACTATCAGAAAAAAGACAAGTAATAACAAATACTGGCAAGGACATGGAGACAAGAGAATCCTTGTGCACTGTTGTTGGAAATATGTTTGTGCAGCCACTAATGAAAATAGTATGAAAATCTGAATTTTCCTGGTGGTTCAGTGGCTAAGACTCCATGCTCCCAATACAGGGGGATAGGGTTTGATCTCTGATCAGGGAACTAGATCCTACAAGCCACAATTTAGTGGTCCAGTTTCTCAACAAAGATTTTGCATTCCACAATAAAAAAGATTATGCATGTCACAACAAAGAATGAAGATCCCATGTGTGCCACAACTAAAACCCAGTGCAGCTTATTTACCCAAGTAAATAAATAATAAAAATAAATACTTTTCTAAAATCTGAAAATTGAAGTATCTTATGATCTGGCAGGTCCACTTCGGGTATTTATTTGAAAAATAAAATGGAAACAAGAATTTTAAAAGATATTTAAGTGGTCAAAATATAGAAACAATCTGTCTTTAAATGGACTCATAAAACAATTGTAGTATATAAATGTGTATAACAGAATATCATTAAGCAATGAAAAAGAAAATAAATCATATTCAGCCACAAAAAGATAATGAAATAGTGCCATTTATGACAATATGGTTGAACTTTCAGGGCATCATGCTAAGTGAAATAAGTCAAAGACAATTACTGCATAGCACCTCTTGTATGTGGAATTATACATATATACATATATATGTGTATATATACATATATATATGTATACACACACACACATACACACACGTGTGAAGCCCATATATTTATCAAGCTCATAAGATACAGAGAACAAATTAGTGGTTGCCAGAGGTCGGGGGGTTGAAAAAATTGGTTGAACTTTTTCTTTAGCTTGAATAAATTTTTATAAAAGGAAAGAAGACACTGAGTGATCAGAGAAAAACTGAGTCCGATCTTGTAGGAAAGGGGAGGTGAATCAAACAGAAGAGAAAGCATAAGCAAATGTACACAGGCTGTAATGCAAATATGTGAGGAAGGGCTAAGAGGTTCTATTTGACTGAGGCACAGGATAAACAAAACAGAATAAGACCTCAAAAGTTTGGACATGTATTTTACGGCAAGTCTGCATTGCCAAAATTGAAATGTTAGGTATTAGATAGATACAAGATATGGCACTGAGAGGTGTTTTGTTTTGTTTTTTCTTTTTAACATAATCATAGCCCTAACAGAGTGCTTTATTTTGGGAGGCAAGACAGGTCTTTAGCCTGGTAGGATTTGCATTGCACCCCTGAGATTCTCTGTCCGATGATTTTGTTATTTCCTAAAACATCTTAAACAAAGAAACAAAAGAAAAACCCTCAAACAAAAATACAACCAGAAATTTACTCCTGGTGATACTGGTATGCAACTGGAAATAAGAGATTTAACTTTTTCTAGATGTGTATCAATGTAGACGTAACAGAGAAGTCCGAGAAGAATGTCTTGTGAAGCAGTAAATGTGTGACTAGACCATAAATCTGCAAACATCAGTGGTTTCAGAACCTCTGTCTTAGGCTCAGAATGAAATTTGTTCTGGGATGCCACTGCTTTTCCATGAGGTTACTTAATCTGAAGGCTTAAACTAGTGCCATTCCCCTCTTTTTTATTAAGTGCCCATACTTCCAAGGAAGTGGAGTTCAGTTGTGTAACAGCACAAGGGACAGAGGCAGCCTATGTTTTCACTGTGAGCAACCTGTCTTTCAAAGAGGATCCAGCCAGCGATCTCTGCCTTGTGGTTCAGTTGATTAGCAAAAAGCAACTTATAAATAAAATGCTTCCTTAATGTCAAAGGAGGATATTTCTAAAACTAAAAAAAAAAAAAAAAAAATTTATAAACCCAATTCTCTCTCTTTGGTACATTGGACCAACATATAATGAACATGCCCCCCTACTGAAGATTATCCCATAGATGCTATACTTAATGGTATGTTTGCTGTTGTTTAGTCACCTAATCGTGTCTGACTCTTTGTGACCCCTTGGACTGTAGCTCACCAGGCTCCTCTGTCCATGGGATTTCCCAAGCAAGAATACTGGAATGGGTTGCCATTTCCTTCTTCAGGGAATCTTCCCCATCCTGCCTGAATTACAGGTGGATTCTTCACCACTGAGCCAGCAGGAAAGCCCAATGGTTGGTTTCATTACACAAATATTTAAAGAGATTTCTTTCCCTAAATTATCTGTTATGTTAAAACTGTCATCTAACTAAATAACTTTGATTCAAAAATAAGCAATTATAAAATATAAAATTTTGAAGTTTGAAAATAATTCTTAGCATATATGACTCTGGAATATTGTAGAAGTAATTGCACAAAATGCATTTTTAAAAACAGTCTACATTTTGACAAACATATGAGTTTATGAATCATTAGAAATAATTCTCAACATAAATAAAGGTACCTATTAATGATATACAAATGAAATTCAGTTACAAATCACAGTTCTGAATTGTCTAGAATTTTATAACATTATAGCCAAAAGTCATTCATGAATACAACTGTGCATTATATCAGTCAGGAAAAGTTAGTTGGTATTGTGGTTTCACAATACTCAAAATTCCCAGCTCCTAAATCTCTTTTTAATTTATTTTTAATTAATTTTTTTCTTTTATTTGGCTGCATCACAGGTTGTGGGGTCTTAGTTCCCTGATCAAGGACTGAACCTGTGCCCTCTGTAGTGGAAGCAAGGAGTTTTAAACACTGGACTGCCAAGGAATTCCCCAGTTGCTAAACATGTTAAAAATTATTTTTATTTATGCTATGTATCTAGAACAAGCCTGGAGGGGCAAAGAGTGTCTTCTCATTGTAGTTCCTCTGGGTTAAGGAGTAAGAGAGGGTCCATTTCAATATATGCTTTCAAAATCAACTAGACAGAAGGAAGAGAAGATATGATTAATTTTTGCAGTTTCTGGGCAGGATAGATACCCTTGGCTCATTAAACATAGGAAGTAACAGGGACATGCCTAATTTCAAAGGCGAGGGCATCTTATGCTTTGATGGAGGAGGATTAGGAGGAGGAGGGTGGACATATGTGAATATGTATAAATGACAGAAATGACTATGCAAGGGTATTTAATGTGATGCAAAAGTTTGGTAGTAGATATGCCAATGAAAATACAGTTGTGAAGAATATATTAAAGAAGGTGGTTGAACTTTCGAGCGATCAGGGTTAAATTGTACTGATCAAAGGCCCCAAGAAACACATCAGTAGACAGTAATAATAATGAAGATGTTTAGTGGGCTTGCTGCAGCAAGGGAGACATACTTCAGAGCAAGCATGGGGTATCACATATGGGAGAATGCGAGTTAGAAGTGCTTGCTGGCTTTTAACAGAATTTGTGCTTGGGCTGGAATTGATGACAGTTGCCAAGGTAGTGAGGCAACTTCTTGATAGCTCACTATCAGGAGGAGAGTTATCATGGCTTGGGGACCAGCAATCAACCCTGTTAGCAGTATGACAGTGTTGTGGCCTGGAGTTCGTTCAGCTCACAGAGTAGTCTAGCTGGATAATTTCTTGTATTCTGTAAGGATTATTGGTATGTGGTTGAGAATGTGCTGCTCCATTTGCCAGCAGAGCCATTTCTGCTTTTTACCGATTTAATAGCTGGGAGTTTATTATTTTTAATAAAACCCAGTCATCATTATAGCCAAAAAAAAAAGGATTATTTTAATGCAGTTCTAATTGGTAGCAGTGGACAGATGTGGCCTTGGATTCAGTGCCTTCATTGTTTCTTAGTTCACTTCTTAGCCTACTGATAAATAATGAAAAAAATATATATTTGGACTAGACAATTGGAAGCTAGTAAAAATATATAGACTAAGAATCAAAGACAGTCACGGACATAATACAAAGGAATTGTATCAATTTAGCAAGCATATTAACTCTCTCTTCAGTTCAGTTCAGTTCATTTCAGTCGTGCAATAGTGTCCAACTCTTTGCAACCCCATGAATTGCAGCACACCAGGCCTCCCTGTCCATCACCAACTCCCGGAGTTCACTCAGACTCGTGTCCATCGAGTCAGTGATGCCATCCAGCCATCTCATCCAATATCGTCCCCTTTTCCTCCTGCCCCCATTCCCTCCCAGCATCAGAGTCTTTTCCAATGAGTCAACTCTTCGCATGAGGTGGCCAAAGTATTAGAGTTTCAGCTTCAGCATCATTCCTTCCAAAGAAATCCCAGGGCTGATCTCCTTCAGAATGGACTAGTTGGATCTCCTTGCAGTCCAAGGGACTCTCAAGAGTCTTCTCCAACACCACAGTTCAAAAGCATCAGTTCTTTGGTGTGTTGCAAATCCTTAAGGTTGCTAATTAATTCTATGATATGTACTTAGAATCCAATGTGTTACCATTAAAAAATACATACATTAAAATTATCTCCAAATACACGGTATTGATCTTTCATGCTTTCTCTACAATCTCAGTGACTCAGCCTAGAAATTGTGATATTTAAGCTAAAAAGCTAGCATTATTAGTTATTATGTATTTAGCAATTCCAGGCCTGTCTCTCAAATAATATCAATAAAAACCTCGATGTCAGAAGTGTGCTTTTTACCTTTTTCATCCATTTCTTTTTTTTAATTAATTTTTATTTTTTAGTTTGTTTTGCTTTACAATACTGTATTCATTTTGCTATACATTGAAGTGAATCAGCCACGAGTGTACATGAACTCCCAATCCCGACCCCCACCTCCTCTCTCCCGCCCGACACCATCTCTCTGGATTATCCCCGTGCCTCAGTCCCAAGCATCCTACATCCTGCATCGAACCTAGACTGGCGATTCATATCACTTATGATATCATACATATTGCACTGCCATTCTCCCAAATCATCCTTCCCTCTCCCTCTCCCACAGAGTCCAAAAGGCTGTTCTATACATCTGTGTCTCTTTTGCTGTCTCGCATACAGGTTTATCATTACCCTCTTTCTAAATTCCATATATATGTGTTAGTATACTGTATTGGTGTTTTTCTTTCTGGGTTACTTCACTCTGTATAATCGTCTACAGCTTTATCCACCTCATTAGAACTGATTCAAATGTATTCTTTTTAATGGCTGAGTAATATTCCATTGTGTATATGTACCACAGCTCATTTTCATCCATTTCAACCATTCTCTACCCCTACTTTTGGCAAACATCAATCTGTTCTAGTCTCTATATCTATGAGTTTGTGGGATTTTTGCCCTTTCATAAAAAGGTGAAAATTTCCAATTATAAGATAATTAAATTTTGCATGTCTGATATACAGCGTAATGATTATAGTTAATAATATTCTATTGTATATTTGAAAGCTGTTGAGAGTGTAGACCTTAAAAGTTCTCATGACAAGAAAAAAATGCTTAACTATGAGATAATTGATGTTAACTTATTGTGATGAATATTTCACAATTTATATTAATATTGTTTTTCACACCTTAGACTAATACAATGTCACATGTCAGTTATATCTCAATACAATTGGATTTTTTTTTTACCAAAAGAAACATATTCTTTTATGATCAAAATTTATGACTTTTTTTGTATCTCATTGGTACAAGCTTCATTTCTCCATTTCTAAACCCATTTAAGTAGGCTAAAAATAAACACACACACAAATCTACACATTCATATTGTCATTATGGAGAAGGAAAAATTATTTACAAAAAAATTAGATAATAAAATATTATAATAAAATGTTTATAAAATTTGGCATGGGCTACTTACAGAAACTATCACATACAATAAGCATTATTTCTATATGAAATGAGATGCTTGCTTGCATTTTTTTATCAAATAAAATAGGTTTAAAACATCTTTGAAATTATTTTATGTTAAAAAGTACATTTATAAATAACATGAAGTGTGCATGGTTTAATATGGATGAGAGTACTTTTAAGGAGGGATTTAAGGAAAGCTGATTGTTACCCTCCAATCGACTAAAAACCCAAAGGACAGAAAATAAAAGCAGCTAACATTTGAGAGAAAGAAAGAGGACCAAATGAAAGTGAATTCCAGAAGAACTTTTTTAGTTAAAAGTAGATTAGAGATAGGATATGCCAAAGCATTGTGGTAGGCTGAAAAAAACATTTCCCTACAGATATCAATCCTAAAGGAAATCAACTCTGAATAATCATTGCGAGGACTGATGTTGAAGCTGAAGCTCCAATACTCTGGCCACCTGATGCAAAGAGCTGACTCATTGAAAAAGACCCTGACACTGGGAAAAATTGAAGACAGAGAGAGAAAGATGGCAACAGAGGGTGAGATGGTTGGATGGCGTTATCAACTCAATGGATGTGAGCTTGAGCAAATTCTGTGGGGTGGTGAAGGACAGGGAAGCCTCGTGTGCTGCAGTCCTTGGGGTCACAAGGAGTCTAACGTGACTGAACAACTGAACAACAGATATCAGGTCCTATTCCCTTTGTGACTAAGGTCTGTCTAGTCAAGGCTATGGTTTTTCCAGTAGTCATGTATGGATGTGAGAGTTGGACTGTGAAGAAAGCTGAGTACCAAAGAATTGATGCTTTTGAACCATGGTGTTGGAGAAGACTCTTGAGAGTCCCTTGAATGCAAAGAGATCCAACCAGTCCATTCTGAAGGAGATCAGCCCTGGGATTTCTTTGGAAGGAATGATGCTGAAGCTGAAGCTCCAATACTTTGGCCACCTCATGCAAAGAGTTGACTCATCGGAAAAGACCCTGATGCTGGGAGGGATTGGGGGCAGGAGGAGAAGGGGATGACAGAGGATGAGATGGCTGGATGGCATCACTGACTCGATGGACGTGAATCTGAGTGAACTCCGGGAGTTGGTGATGGATTCTGGCGTGCTGCAATTCATGCGGTCGCAAAGAGTCAGACATGACTGAGCGACTGAACTGAACTGATTCCCTGGAACCTAAAAACATTACATAATAAATGTAATAAAGGTAATTGCAAATGTAATTAATAAGGATCTTGAGACATCTCGAATTATAAGGATGGATCCTAAATGTATTTACATGTATTTTAAGAGGGAAGTCAGAAATAAGGAATTCCCACAAAACAAGGAATTTCAGCAGCCACCAGAGGCCAAAAGAGGCAAGAAACAGAGTCTTGCCTACATTCTCCAGAGGGAGCCCTGCTGACTCTTTGATATTAGCCCAGAGATGATTTCAGACTTCTCGCCTCTAGACTTCTAGACTTTCCTGGTGGCCCAGATGGTAAAGCATCTGCCTACAATGTGGGAGACCCGGGTTCAATCCCTGGGTCAGGAAGATCTTCTGGAGAAGCAAATGGCAACCCACTCCAGTATTCTTGCCTGGAAAATCCCAAGGATGGAGAAGCCTGATAGGCTACAGTCCATAGGGTCGCAAAGAGTCGAACACGACTGAGCTACTTCACTTTCTTTCCCTCTAAGAGGGAAATAAAGGGAGATTTTACACACAGGTACACATACACACACACACACACACACACACACACACATGCACACACACACTTTCAGCAGCCTCCAGAATTGTTAAAAATAAATAAAAAGCAAACTTCTGTTGTTTTAAGCCTTCAGTTTATCTAAATTTGTACCAATAACCATAGCAAACTAATATAAGCTCATATGAAAATAGGTTTTAGCATATTACAAATTCTCTGTTTTTTTCTTTTTTTTTTTTTAATAACATTTCTTTTTAAACAAGAAGTCTGCTACTTTGATCTTGCCTTCTCCAATACAAGCTGAGAACCTCATAGTAACATTGCTGGAGCAGCCAAAAACAAAGCAGTGTGAATCTTTTGCAGAGATGAGGTTTTAACAGATGGGGTTTATTTTTTATAAATTGATAATTTTATTAATTCTAAAAACATTAGGATAATGATTTATGGAAAACCTATTAATTGTTTCATTTTTTAAAAAAGTAGTTTTTTCCTCAAAAGGAGTTACTTTGAGTGATAGCTGTCTTCATAATTATTAAAAGCTAGTGCTTCTGGAAAAAACGGAAGAATAATTACAATATCCCATCCCTGAAAACAACATAATGTACCAAAAGAGGTTCAAAGATCTTTGTATATGCTAAAATGTTAGGAAATGATCATAATCTCATACTACAAATGTAGAAAAGTATATTTCAAATAAACTATGGCTTAATCCCAATTAAAAGAGGATGCTTGACATCTGAGTTGACAAGGCTACCATTTAATGATACGGGTAGCTAGAGGGACAAGCAGGTTTAAAGCATAATTAAAAATCAATATTTTCATAGTAATTTTTTAGGATAATTAGACCTCAAAACTAACATCAAAATGGACAATTTAATATACAACTGAGCAGTTCAACCAAAATATAACTAGGATACTTTGGTACATAGTAATGATTTGTCCTAGGACTAGAAATAAGATACAGATAGAGAAAGGGATCTCATGGGAAAATTAAGTATTATGTCCAAATTTAATCATCCAAACAAAAGAAAAGGACACATGCAAATAAAATGCAGTAAACAGATATTATACAAAAATAAATAAATGAGGGAAAATTGGAAAATATATTTCCATTCATACTCTAAGCTATAAAAATAAGAGCTCTACTGAAAGAAGAAAAAGATAAGATTGGGCCAAGTATGCAAAGGCAATAAATTAAGGAGAATAACTCAATTAGATACCATACAGTGGAAATGAAGCAGAAAGGGAAGAATCAGTAATGTAGAAAGATAAATCAGTTTCATGGAAGACAGGTTCACAAAAATCATATATAGTGTGAAAGGAAAGGGCAGAGAGGATCAGTTCATATAAAGAACACAATAAGTAGAGGACAGACAAAGGAGATCTGAAACAGTGGGAGTCTAGTTTATCCCAAAAGAAGAACAAAGGCAATGAAGGAGGAAATATTCAAATTTAAAAAAAAAAGTAATTGTTCAATGAAGTAAAGGAAATCTTGAATCATTAATGAAAATATTTGCATTCATTACATGGAAAAATGTAAAAAATTGATACAGTGCAACTTGGATTGTTGATCCCAATTCCCTACTCCTCCTTGCATTCAAAATAGACTTTTTTCATTTGACTTTGTAGTTCTTCCCTGTGGAGGTGAAATTTACTTCCCTGCCCCGTTGAAGAAGGACTTAACCATGAAACTTGCTTGACCACAGATATGTGAGGAAAGTCAACATATAATGACTGCTGCTGCTGCTAAGTCGCTTCAGTCATGTCTGACTCTGTGCGACCCCATAGAGGGCAGCCCACCAGGCTCCCATGTCCCTGGGATTCTCCAGGCAAGAATAGTGGAGTGGGTTGTCATTTCCTTCTCTAATGCATGAAAGTGAGAAGTGAAAGTGAAGTTTCTCAATTGTGCCCAACTCCTAGCGACCCCATGGCCTGCAGGCTACCAGGCTTTTCAGTCCATGGGACTGTCCAGGCAAGAGTACTGGAGTGGGGTGCCATTGCCTTCTCCGAAAGCTTAGCCTTAAGAAACATTGCATGTTTCCTCCTGTTTCTTTTGAGCTTCTTCCAACCCCTTGAAAAGATCCTCTGTGCCCAAAGTGTCCCTGCCTCTCATTGGTATATTCCAATCCTCAGTTCACTCAATGGTCCAGAGAAGATAACAAACATGCAGGCAGACAAGGGCCCAAACTGCACCTTGGAGCCTATTCCAGCTTATCTCAGTCTGACCAACCAGCTCTATGACTAATCTACAAGCATAGAATCACATATCAAGAATTTTTTTAAATCTGTGACTTTTTAAGTGATTTATTACATGGCGTTTTTCTGGCAATAGTTGACATTGACACTGATGTTGACCATCAAGAAAATATTCCATTGATCCAACTGAATTAAACTTTAAAGAAATAATATATTTTGGAGAAAAAAATATGATACAAACCAAATATTTTGAGGACAATGAATACTCCTGAAAAGAAGTCATTTATCTAAAAAAAATAATAATTCCTAAGCAAACTGATCTCAGGCTTCTAAGTAATATCCGATGACTTCAAAGTCTGTTTATAAGACAATAGCCACAGAAGTTTGTAAAATCATACATCAGATCACTTCAGTTCAGTTCAGTCGCTCAGTCGTGTCTAACTCTTTGCAACTCCATGGACTGCAGCTCACCAGGCTTCACTGTCCATCCTCAACTCCTGGTGCCTACTCAAACTCACATCCACCGCGTGTGTTCGTGATGCCATACAAACATCTCATCCTCTGTCGTCCCCTTCTCCTCCAGATCACTTATTTCCCCCTGTTTTGAACACTGCAGTAATTTATATCATACTTATATTAAAATCTAAGCTACTTACATCTAAATGACCTGGCCCAAAGCTCAAGGACTTCCTTGGTGGCTCAGTTGGTAAAGAATCTGTCTGTACTGCAGGAGTGTGCCTGGAATGCGGGAGACCTGGGTTCAATCCCTGGCTTAGAGAGGTCGCCCCGAGAAGTAAATGGCAAAACACTCCTGAGAAATCCTTGGACAGAGGAGTCTGGTGTGTTACAGTCCATGGGGTTGCAGGAGTCTTGCACACAATTTATCAACTAAACCACCACCAAAGTTCCAACCTCTTATTCAGTCTCTCTCATCATTAAATCCTCCAACAACACGCTGGCCTCCATGTTATTCCTAGTAATGCAAGGATGTTTAAAGGTTCAGAATCTCCATCTGCTATTTCCTCTGCTTAGGTACTCTCCTTCCTAATTTAGATTGCTTGCTCCCAAATACCTATCCTAACAATGCTTCCAATAACTGCCCTCATATTCTTCACATAGTATACTTGATATTTCTGTATAACATGTATTTATTTGGTTTACCATTTATTACATTTCCAATGCAATGGAATCTCTGTTAGGATTAAGATTTTGACTGCTCATGCAGTGCTGTATACTCAGCACCTGAAAATATGTTTGAAAGGAAAGAGTCACTAGATTATCAATAACTATTTTAATAAGCACCAGATGTCAAATATCCAAATAGTTTTAATAAAAATAAAGTCCCCAACCACTCTGTAGAAGCATGTAGTCTATATAATTTCCAAATAAAATCTAATTCATGTCACCCTCTAGATTACTGAACAATTAATGGAAATAAAAACTATAAAAATCAGAACACAACAGTATCAAAGTAGTAATGATAGCATTAAATCTAGCTATAAACACAGAATTGTATTAATTTGATAATTATGGCTATTGAGTTGTGTTACAACTTGTGAAAAATTCACTGTCAATCGCAAAAGTTACTATGATTTATCTTCAAAATATCTGAGGCAAAATCTCAGACATAAATGATTTGGGAATGGTGATAGAACAAGGCATAAGTAATTTTTTGTTTAGTTTTTATAAAGAGGGTCACTACCCTTAGCTTGGGTTCTGAGGTCTATAAATCAAGATATATAGATTAAGGATGGATATAAACATATAAAGAAAATTATGCTAATATAGTGAAAAGCATTCTATAATTTCCAGATTATCAAAAGAAAACAGAATTGAAACAACAATAAAGATCATAAAGTACATGCTAGAAAACAAAGGAAACTGCTAGTAAAACATTTAAAAAAACAGAAAATCAAATACAATTACAAAATAAAACCAAAATTATATGCCAAGTCAATATATGTAAATGTAATAGCTTCCCACTCAAAGTTATAAAATGAAATCCAACTATATAGGGTTATAAAATTCAACTGTATATTGTGTACAAAGAGACTTGCCTAAACTCAAGTGATTGCAAAGCTTGACTGTAAAAGAATGGATGAAATCTAGAAAAAAATGCAAATAAAAAAAAGCAGTTGCCATGATGCTAATGTTAGAAAGTAAACTAAATTCTAAATACATAATAAATAGTAGCAAAATATAAGAAACAAAAGTCCTAGTAACATAAGAAGGGCAAAAAATGTGTTTGTCTCCTCTAATTGTTCAAGCAAAAACAGGTTACATAGAAGCTCTAAATAGACATCTTAGCCTAAATTAAGAACACAGCATACTAGGGGGGAAAGATGAAGGGAGGGATTGGGGAATAAATTGGGAGATTAATATTTACACACTAATATATTTTATATATATACACATACATACACACACACATATATATATTTAAGATAACTAATGAGATTATATATATATATATATTTAAGATAACTAATGAGAACCTCTGTATAGCACAGGAAACTCTACTCAATATCATGTAATGGAACATATGGGCCATTACAGGGCCTATATGAGCCTATATGGGCCATATACTCCAAAAAAGAGTATATGTATGCATGTGTACAACTTATTCCTGCTATGTAACTCTTTCCCTAGTGGCTCAGATGGTAGAGAATCTACCTCCCAATACAGGAGACACAGGTTTGATCCCTGGGTTGGGAAGATTCCCTGAAGAAGGGAATGGCAACCCACTCCAGTATTCTTGCCTGGAGAATTTCATGGACAGAGGAGCCTGGGTGGCTAAAGTCTATAGGGTCATAAGGAGTCAGAGGTGACTGAGCTACTAGCACTTTCACTTTCATAATTTGATTTCATAATTGATTCATGTGTTGTACAGCAGAAACTAATACAACTTGGTAAATCAATATACTCCAATAAAAATTTTTAAAAAAGAAGTCAGCAATTTACAGGCTTTAATTTTTATTCAGTGATATACATTGAAGGATTTTTTTCTTGTTTGAAACTCGTATTGTAATGTTATTAATATAATCATCCCTTCATAATTAAAAAAAAATGTGGTTAAATGTAAAAATAATGTAACCAGCAAAGACATAAAAAATCCCCAAAATCCAAGAACATTAGAAATAGTATAAACTTCATCACCAGCAATTAAACAAAAATCAGACTCAGAGTACATAGCATAAAGCAAAATTATGACTGTGGCATCTTTAGAAAATAGCTATAAAAAGCCAAACATATTCTCAAAATCTTTGAACTATGGCCAAAGTTAGAAAAAAAGTTATAGGCTTCAATATTTTCATTACTGAATAGGAAGAGTAAAAATAAAGTATTGAACACAATAATTTCAAAAAGAGAGCATAATTTAAAATATGTCCAAATAGTGATATCAAAAATACAATTGTGGGGGGGGAGGGGGAATTCATTCGGTTGGATGAATACATTAATCTAAAAAACTGATTTTCAGCCCTTTTTGGGGCACTTTTTAAATAAAATATGTTATAATATAAGTGGTTTATAGTCAGGGTCCATTCAAATCTCAAGAACAACTCAAACTCATAGAGTATAAGAAAAGCTTCACAACTACTTTGAGAGGCCAGCATATCTTCTGAACTAAAATCATGTTTAAAAAAGAAAATTACAGATATAGCTTCAGTTCAGTTGCTCAGTCGTGTCTGACTCTTTGCAACCCCATGAATTGCTGCCCTGTCCATCACCAGCTCCCAGAGTTCACACAAACCCACATCCATCGAGTCGGTGATGCCATCCAGCCATCTCATCCTCTGTTGTCCCCTTCTCCTCCTGCCCCCAATCCCTCCCACCAGCAGAGTCTTTTCCAATTAGTCAACTCTTCGCATCAGGTGGCCAAAGTATTGGAGTTTCAGCTTTAGCATCAGTTCTTCCAAAGAATACCCAGGACTGATCTCCTTTAAAATGGACTGGTTGGATCTCCTTGCAATCCAAGGGGCTCTCAACAGTCCTCTTCAACACCATGGTTCAAAAGCATCACCTCTTCGACAGTCAGTTTTCTTCACAGTCCAACTTTCACATCCATACATGACCACTGGAAAAACCATAGCCTTGACTAGACGGACATTTGTTGGCAAAGTAATGTCTCTGCTTTTGAATATGCTATCTAGGTTGATCAATACTTTCCTTCCAAGGAGTAAAAGTGTCTTTTAATTTCATGGCTGCAATCACTATCTGCAGTGATTTTGGAGCCCAAAAAAATAAAGCCTGACACTGTTTCTACTGTTTCCCCAACTATCTCCCATGAAGTGATGGGACCATATGCCATGATCTTCGTTTTCTGAATGTTGAGCTTTAAGCCAACTTTTTCACTCTCTTCTTTCACTTTCATCAAGAGGCTTTTTAGCTCCTCTTCACTTTCTGCCATATGGGTGGTGTCATCTGCATATCTGAGGTTATTGATATTTCTCCCACCAATCTTGATTCCAGCTTGTGCTTCTTCCAGCCCAGCGTTTCTCATGATGTACTGTGCATATAAGTTAAATAAGCAGGGTGACAGTATACAGCCTTGATATACTTCTTTTCCTATTTGGAACCTATCTTAATTAGGTATCAGTATTCTGGCCAAATTTGATTATATTACACCCTTTCTGATTAACAAACCCTCTGTGAGAAATTAAGATTAAATAATAGTTTTATTGAATTTTAAAACAATAAAACATTTTAAGTTCAAATTTTTTTTTCCTTTCATACTTAGAAGATCAAACCAAAACCTTAAGTCTAAAACTATTCTCTCCAATTCCTTTTTCCTGTTGAATTTCAAGTTTCTTCTCAAAGTTTATTTTCTTTATGCAATTGCAGCCTATGCTGTTTTGTCTGTTGATTGTTAAAATTTCTATAGAGTCTTTGAATTGTGAAGGTGAAGTCGCTCAGTAGGGTCCGACTCTTTACGACCCCATGGACTGTAACCTACTAGGCTTCTCCGTCCATGGGATTCTCCAGGCAAGAATACTGGAGTGGATTGCCATTTCCTTCTCCAGGGGATCTTCCCGACCCAGGGATCGAACCCAGGTCTCCCGCATTGGAGGCAGACGCTTTAACCTCTGAGTCACCAGGGAATTGGTTCAATATTAAATGTGCAAATGTGTCCATAATTTTAAATTCCAAGTGTACAAGTTAATGAACTTTTCTAATGTGCACAGCACTGTAACCGCTACTGCAATCATGATATATAACATTTTTATCACTTCCAAAATCTCCTTTGTAACACTTTTTGGTTAACTCCTGGACCGTGGCAATTGGTCAGCTACTTTCTATCATTAGACTTTCCAGAATTTTATACCAGTAAACTGATAAGGTATGTGGACTTTATGTGTATTTTATTTCCCTTTTAAGATGTATCCATGCTGTTTCTTGCTTTTAGCAGTACATAACCACAAACTGTAAATAACCAGTTAAACAAAGTGTCATAAATTTATCTAGTGGAATCATTCATATTTTAAAGAGAATGAAAGATTAAGAAATAAGATGTAAAACCAATACAGTATTGTAAAGTAAAATAAAAAATATTAAATTAATTCCAAAATTAAAAAAAAATCCTCCCTGTACCCCCCCCAAAAAAAAAACCCCACAAGATCTTTAAAGCATTAGCCATGTATTTGTGAAACAAAGTCACTCTAATGCTAAACAATCCAGGATTGAGTACACATGATCACTATAGTCCAAGACTGAGTTTTATTTGTACTCAAGTGAAGGAGTGAGTACAGAAATGTACTGTTCAGCTTTAGTGGAAAAAAAGAAAAGAAAACAGAAACATTGGGCAGTCTGGAACACCAGGAAGTCTGTGCCAGTTGTCTGGAATCCATGATGGATTCATTAACATTCAACTAGGAAAAGTTTCGAGAAGAACTTAATTTTGTTACAACACATTTACCACATCTAGAAGCCAACCATTCTATGAAATCTGCCTTCTAGGCAAGGTCCTCACATTTGTTTCGACTGGAGAATCATATTCACCATATTTTTGACCTGAAACTGCTATGTTGCTGAAGCCTAGGCCACAGTGGGCAGAAATTAGGGTTGAGGTGAACTGAGATGGACCAAACTTCAGTTATGTGCTACTCAAAATGTTGTTTTCCTCAATTTTCAATTCTATACATTGTTCAGGAATAATCCTTATGGGCACAAGCAGTATCTGCATACCCACTTACTATAATATTCTCACCTTAAACTACACTGTAATATTTTCATAGAGTAATTCTCATTCTTGAGCTTGTGGACAAGTCTCTATATCCCTCCACAGAATCCTCTATGGCCCAGAACGCAGAATGGAATTTGATTCAGTGTACTTAGTCATGTCTACATAAGCCTCGTTCTAACAATTTAAAGTTGGAAATTCCCTCGTGCTCCATAGAACAAGCAAGCTCAGATGCCTTGCATTTTAACTGCAATTGAAATTATTCCGTACATAAAATGCTTAAAAAGACTGAAAATATCCATTTTCTTACAATCAAATCTTTGCTTCAGCCAAACATTACTAGGAGATACTGCACCTGTATTGCAAATTAGCAACAGCCTGCAATTTTACACTACCTGAGCCTGCATACCAGAGAAGGCAATGGCACCCTACTCCAGTACTCTTGCCTGGAAAATCCCATGGACGGAGGAGCCTGGTAGGCTGCAGTCCACGGGGTCGCTATGAGTCAGACATGACTGAGCGACTTCACTTTCACTTTTCACTTTCATGCATTGGAGAAGGAAATGGCAACCCACTCCAGTGTTCTTGCCTGGAGAATCCCAGGGACAGGGGAGCCTGGCAGGCTGCCACTATGGGGTCGCACCGAGTCGGACACGACTGAAGCCACTTAGCAGCAGCAGCAGAGCCTGCATACATGCCTTTGGAATTGTGACTACTCTCTTGGCCACCTAGTGTTGGAAAGGCCACCCATCTACTGTTATGATTGAATTCTCTCTGGGTCTGTGCCCACCTATTTTGGTTTCTGTACCCGCAGTATATATGAGATTCTCTTCCAGCCCCCAAAGTAGCCACTCATCCCTCTTTCCTTTTGCGTTCACTTTTGCTCACATAAACTCATTCACCTTTACATGTTTGCATTCCCAACAACTTCCCCAAGATTTGTTTACATTTTCCTACTTCTTTGCTTTTCTAAACATAGCCATTGAATCATGAACAAAGCTTTTTCCATAAACAGGACTCACCACCAAATTCAAAATACCATAAAGCCCAAGGATTAAAACTTGTCAGGATGCCACTAGAAACCATTAAAAGCAAAGCTCTACACAAATCCTATAGGGTCCAAAGACACATAGCTAGATTCCACAAAAAGTCACTTCTATATATTTTGTGTTTTCCTACTCTACAAAGTCTACAGTCATGCAAAAGATATTGGTGTCTCCAACAGGGCACCTCTTCCCTGTTGAGCTTCTGAAAATTTTAAAAATAATAGCTACTTAGATAAGGAATAAAATATGACCACTATTTTTTATAGCAATTGGATTAGAGCATGCAGTTAGTATGGAATACAAATGGGCCTTATAACTGAATTCAAGGAATTAAGGAATTACATCTATTGAATTACTAACAATATCAAGCCAAAGAATTGGTCTCCATATATGTAGTCTGGCTAGTTACATTTGTAATATGGAGAAGTAGAAGACAATCCATGATTTCTATTAGTGCAAAGATCATAAGAGAAAGAGGACAGACTGAGCTATCAATGCCCAGAAGATTCTGTCCATAGAGTGAACTGGTTAATGGGAAAATAAATGACAAAGATCTTAGGTTCTTAGAGCTCTAAGCATGTGGAAGAATTTATCATGATTAGAGGACTTCTTTCAAGTAGGTTTAAACAAGTTGATCTTGTAAAAATTTCTCTTGGAAACATAGATTTGTTGCATCTTAGCTGCATTAGCAAATGTTCTGAGGAAATTGAAACATCAAAATTCTATTATATATTTGTTTTAAGAAGGTCAAAATTAGGCTATTAGGTATTTGCAATTATAACCATATTTAAATTAAGAAAAATAATAAAGATCTCCTTTCCTTTTGGAATTAAAAAGCTGGAAGAAAAATCTCACTTGATAAATGAGAAATGGCTACAAAAAATATAAATTTGGAGAGATATATATCTCTGAGGAGACAGAAGGGATGCCAGGGACTGATTTACATGTGGGAGAACTTAAGAGGAAGACATGACTCATACTAAGTGAATAAGACTAAACAGAACTAATGTAAAGAACTGTGAAAAGAATGCATGTGATCTGCAGTGACAGTATAGGACCCCTGTGAAAGTGAAAGTTGTTCAGTTGTGTCTGACTCTTTGTGACCCCATGTACTACACAGTCCATGGAATTCTTCAGGCCAGAATACTTGAGTGGGTAGCTGTTCCCTTCTCCAGGGTATCTTCCCAACTTAGGGATTGAACCCATGTCTCCCACATTGTGGGCAGATTCTTTGCTAGTTGAGATACCAAGGAAGCCCAAGAATATTGGAGTAGGTAGCCTATCCCTTCTCCAGTGGATCTTGCAGATTCAGGAATTGAACTAGGGTATCCAGCTTTGGAGGTGGATTCTTTACCAACTTTACCAGATTTTTACCAGCTGAGCTACCAGATAAGCCCATAGGACCCCATGGAGCCCTAGAAAAGAGGGAACTCACAGTCAGTTGCAGGTTCCTTGTCACAGATCTTCATTAGAAGCTTATAAGAAAGACTAGACTAGTGAATGAACCCAAAGAGAATCTCTGTCCCTCAGTGCCAGCAGGAAGGAATTTACTGGTGCTGCTGGAAAGATTCTAAACTGTACTCTTCGTGCATTCACTTCTCATACTGAGGAAAAGCCTTCACCAGAAGAAGAGCAACAGATTCTGCTGTTGCCAGATGCAAGTGAAATTTGATTATGAGTTGAAGAAGGGTGAAAGAAAAGACCTTAAAAACTTAGAGTAGTATCAAGAAACATTCTACAGCTCAAGACCCTGTATCAATATGATTACAAATCACTTCTTTCTAAGGGAACACATTTTTTCCCATGCAAAACCCACTACAGATTAAAAAACTGTGTCTCGTGGGGAAGACGGGAGAAAACAGAAAATCCTACACATGAGGCAAGGATACTCTCTCCAAAATCATACTGGCAAGCACTAAGTAACAAAAAGCAACAGGTTAACACTGAGAGAGGGGCAAGTTAATGGAGAAGATACACTCTGTGGCACAAATTTATAGAGATGACATCACTGTTCTGGCTGTGCTCAGTTATGTCTTACTCTTTGCTGCCCCATGGACTGTAACCCACCAGGCTCCTCTTCATATTGACAACATGTACCTCTGATACAAATCACCAAGAAAGAGCATATCAGTTTTGTGATATTCTTACCAAAAATGCATTAGCTCAAAATAAGCATAAGAAACATCAGACAAATCAAATTTAGGGATATTCTAGAAAATAACTGACAAAGACACTTCAAATATGCCAAGGTCATGAAACACAAAGATTGAGAAGCTGCCATAGATGGGAGGAGATTAAGGAGACATGACAACTAAATGCCAAGTGAGACTATGGATTAGACCCTGGAGTCATAAAAGATATATTTAAATATAGATAACATTTTAGTTAGTAGTATTTTTCCAATGGCAGTTCCTCAGTTTTGATAACTATGCTGTGTGTGTACACACTCAGTCATGTCTGATTCTTTGCAACGTCATGGACTGTAGCCTGCCAGGCTCCTCCGTCCATGGAATTTTCCAGGTAAGAATGCCGGAGAGGGTAGCCATTTCCTATACAATGGTTATGTAAAATGTTAGCTTTAGGGGAATATGGGTAAAGAATACACAGGAACTCTCCTGTGACACTTCTGTAAATCTACTATTACTTCAAATATTAAAAAATAAAAACAAATTACAAAATACTGGGAATAAAATTGGTCCATCAATAAAGATTTTGCAGATATTAAAGGAAAACTAAGAGGAGATTAAAAAGAAACATGTTATTATGTTTGACAATGTGTATGAATATATGTTACTTGAATTATAGAAAGCATCAATAGAAATTCAAGAACAATCCAAATTGTTTCATTTTAAAGGAATTAAATTTATATTTTAAAACTTTACCACAAAGAAAGTTCTAGGCCTAAATAATCTTGCTCATTAATTTTATATATTATTTAAGAAACAATCCCTTTTTTACATTAGAGAAGGAGGTAGGAATACATGCCCAACTGATTTTTTCAAGGTAAGAATTATCCTGATTTCCAACCAAAGAAAGGAGTTATAATAAAACTGCAGAATAACTTTCATGGAAATAAATGCAAAAACTTCCACAAAATATTAGTAAATATAGATAAATATAAATCTTTATGTATTTCTTCAACAAAGTTTTATTAAGAATATGCAGAGTAGTGCAAGGGAAAGGTGATACTATATGTGATAAGGTGGAGTCTACTCTGTTAACTTAAGGGTTGTTCAACATCTGAAAATCAATCAATGTAGCTCAAACCACAGACTGGAGATGAAAACAATATTATAATCACAACTGATGCATTTGACAAAATTCAACATCAATTTATCATTGAAATAATCTATAAGGGGGTAGAAATTAATGTGAACATTTTCAACCTGATAAATAGTATCCTTGAAGAATGTATAATGAACCTTACCTTTAGGATAAAACACTATGTTCCCCTTAATATTAATTTTAGGAGCAGGATAATGATGTGAGTCTTCATAAATATTGCACTGAAAGTTCTAGCCAGTGCAATAAGGTATGAAAATTTTAATAAAATATAGAATAAAAAGTGAGAAGAAAATAATTTTTCTTCACAATTGACAGGATTTTATATGCAACACATTCTAAAGAAACTACCAAAAAAAATCTATAATCAAGTAATAGTATATTATCAAGATACTAGATACAAGATTAACATATATGATTATAATAACAAAGAGCAATTGAAAATTAGAATTTTTTAAATTACAGTAGCATTACAAAAAGTATGAAGCACTAATCATACTTTTTACTGAGACTGTAAAATATTTATATGGCAAATTAAGCAGGAACTAAATAAGTAGAACAGTATTCCTTGTTCATAGATCAGATTGCTCAACATTATAAAGATGTCAATTCTCCTCTAATTAACCCATAAATTAAATGCAAAAATAATTATATAATAAATGTAATTTCTTTGCAATATCAGCAGCTTTTAAACCTGCAATTAACTATATTTTAGCAGAAACTGTCAATGTGAATATAAACATTTTGTGAAGAAGTGAAGGAACTAGAATAGTAAAAAACAGTTTAAAAAAAGAAGAAAAGAGTTGAATACATATAATTTAAGGATCTACAAAATTATAATAATGAAGGCAGCATAATATTATTAAAATGATAAATTCATAGATCAATGGAGGAGAATAGAGACAGGAACTAGACCTACTTGTATATTGTCAGTTGATTTTCAAACATAATTCAAGTGTTGGAACAACTAGATTAGCACTCGTAAAAAGCATCAGTCTTGATCTATATCTTCTTCAAAGCCACACTGAGTATATACAAGACACTTTGGTCAGGACCTTTGTCTACATAAGCAATTTGAAGTAGCCCAGATCAGAACTTCAGCAACACTCTGACAGATCATTCATAGCCATTAGTGTTCCAGGAAAAGAAAAGGAGAAATATTCAAATGAAAAAAAAAAAAAAAAACTGAAGAAAGAATGGTTGAAAACTTTCTAGATCTGTTAATGTCTGAAGACATTCTAGATTTATAAATCTCCTAATTCTACAGATATAAGAAGATTACTACAATCCAAAATAATAATAAATAAATTCAAAGAAGTAAATAACCAGAAAATAGGAATCAATTCTTTTAAAACCAAAGAAAAAGAAAAATCTTAAAGCAGCCAGAAAGAAAAATGTGTAATCTATAGGGAGTAACAAATTGAATAACAGAGGATTGCTCATCAGAAGCCAGGGGTTTGGAAGAAAATGACATTTTTCAAATGCTGAAAGAAAAAGATGGGCAACTCATAATTATCTAGTGAAAATATTCTTTAGAAATGCAGGAGAAAGACACTGTCATATGAAGAAAAATTAAGAAAATCTTTTGCTATCAGAAAATGAAAAGACGTATTCATCTGAATGCAGAGTTCCAAAGAATAATAAATAGAGATAAGAAAGCCTTCCTCAGTGATCAATGCAAAGAAATAGAGGAAAACAATAGAATGGGAAAGATTAGAGATCTGTTCAAGAAAATTAGAGATACCAAGGGAACATTTCATGCAAAGATGGGCACAATAAAGGTCAGAAATGGTATCGATCTAACAGAAGCAGAAGAGATTAAAAAGAGGTGGCAAGAATACATGGAAGAACTGTACAGAAAAAGATCTTCATGATCCAGATAACCACGATGGTGTGATCACTCACCTAGAGCCAGACATCCTGGAATGTGAAGTCAAGTGGGCCTTAAGATGCATCACTATGAACAAAGCTAGTGAAGGTGATGGAAATCCAGTTGAACTATTTTAAATCCCAAACGTTGATGCTGTGAAAGTGCTGCATTCAATATGCCAGCAAATTTGGAAAACTCAGCAGTGGCCACAGGACTGGTAAAGGTCAGTTTTCATTCCAATCCCAAAGAAAGGCAATGCCAAAGAACGCTCAAACTACCACACAATTGCACTCATCTCACATGCTAGTAAAGTAATGCTCAAAATTCTCCAAGCCAGGCTTCAGTAATATGTGAACTGTGAACTTCCAGATCTTCAAGCTGGTTTTAGAAAAGGCAGAGGAACCAAAGACCAAATTACCAACATCTGTTGGACCATTGAAAAAGCAAGAGAGTTCCAGAAAAACATCTACTTGTGGTTTGTTGTCTATTCCAAAGCTTTTGACTACATGGATCACAACAAACTGTTGAAAATCCTTCAAGAAATGGGAATACCAGACCACCTGCCTGCCTCTTGAGAAATCTTTATTCAGGTCAAGAGGCAACAGTTAGAACTGGACATGGAACAACAGGCTGGTTCCAAATAGGAAAAGGAGTACGTCAAGGCTGTATATTGTCACCCTGATTATTTAACTTATATGTAGAGTACATCATGAAAAACCCTGGGCTGGAAGAAGCACAAGCTGGAAGCAAGATTGCTTGAAGAAATGTCAATAACCTCAGATACGCAGATGACATCACCCTTATGACAGAAAGTGAAGAAGAACAAAAGAGCCTCCAGATGAAAGTGAAAGAGTAGAGGGAAAAAGTTGGCTTAAAGCTCAACATTTAGAAAACTAAGATCATGGCAACTGGACCCATCACTTCATGGCAAATACATGGGAAACAATGGAAACAGTGACAGACTTTATTTTGGGGAGCTCCAAAATCACTCCAGACGGTGACTGCAGCCATGAAATTAACAGATATTTGCTCCTTGGAAGGAAAGCCAAAAGCAACCTAGACAGCATATTAAAAAGCAGAGACATTACTTTCTAACAGAGGTCCATCTAGTCAAGGCTATAGTTTTTCCATTAGTCATGTATGGATGTGAGAGTTGGACTCTAAAGAAAGATGAATGCAAAAGAATTTATGCTTGTGAACTGTGGTGTTTGAGAAGACTCTTGAGAGTCTCTTGGACTGCAAGGAGATCCAACCAGTTCATACTAAAGGAAATCAGTCCTGAATATTCACTGGAAGGAGTGATGTTGAAGCTGAAACTCCAATACTCTGGCCACCTTATGAGAAGAACTGACTCATTGGAAAAGTCTGTAATGCTGGGAAAGAGTGAAAGTGGAAGGCAATGGGGATGACAGAGGATGTGATGGTTTTTTGGCATCCCCGACTAGATGGACATGAGTTTGAGTAAACTCTGAGAGTTGGTGTTTGACAGGGAGGGCTGGCGTGCTGCAGTCCATGGGGTTACAAAGAGTCAGACATGACCTCTCACCTGAACTGAACTGAACTTGCTACCAGAATTGCTGTAAAAAACTTCTAACAGAATTTCTTTAGTCATAATGGAAGTTTAAAAAGTGGGATATATAAATGTTTACTAATGACAAAACTTGATTTAATGACTTAAATTATTGATTGTAACAGTTGATTGTATCAACTGTTTCTTGTTTAGCTATGAAACTATTAGCTATTAATTTATTCTCCAGACATTCTGGACCTCATCCAATCCATGAAATAAACAAATTTGTATTAAGTGTCCGGATATCTATAAATGTTATTAACTTTATAAGCCACAGGATTAATTTCTACCTGTCCTTCAGGTCACAAATGAACAAATTTTCTCTGGTTAATTTCCTGAAGTCTCCAAGGTATTAGTAATAGTGTATATGTTTCTACATATGTTACTGCTACATGGCAATTCTCTTATTATAATACTTATCACTCTTTAAGTTACTGACATAAATTTTCTGAGGAAGGACTGTGACTATCTTTCAACCTTTTATTCCTATCAGACTACTGGCCCATAATAAACACAGAAAATAATCAAATAATAAGTATGATATAATGGGTACTTTCTCACTATATCTTTTTTAAATACATAAATAAATTTAAAAAGTATAAGTGCTTTTTATTATCACACTAAATTGCAACTTTTTAATTTTGCTCTTCTGAAATTCTGAAATCACCAATTTTAAATGAAAAGAAACTAGAGTATCTATTGAGCACTTAATGTTATATAGATTATCTCATTGAATTCTCACAATAATTTATGAAGTTGGCTCTATTACTTTTCTTACTTAATAAGGGAGAAAATTGAGCCATAGAGAGGTTAACTCACTCCCCTAAGTCATAATTGGTAAGTGATTGGGCAGGGTTTGAATAAATGAAATTTTAAGAGGTAGTTCAACAATTCATTATTTTACAATTCCTAGTTTTTATTGCATTTAAAAGAGGAGATTGCTTCTAAAGAAAATTACTCCTCAGTTGACATTTTCACAACTGGTTATTTTTCACGTTGTCCATTTCTCCTAGGTGATATGTTGTGTTATTATAGATAGCCAAGAATAGTGGTCAGGTGTATGTGATGCTTCACCACATTTTTAAGTGTTAACAAAAATACACAATTATATGATGACATTCAAATGTACTTTTGGAAGTGCCATGATTAGACTGCAAGTATGACCTTAAATAATCTTTACTATCAGCACAGAGTCAAGCCATTGTATAAAGGTTGATTTTGAAAGAATCAAATGTATAAAAATTACATTTATTTCTCACTATGTATTACATACTTTTATGAGAAGTATATGTAATTAAATTAAACTTTTATCATCCCAGTATGTAAGATAATGTTTCCCTGTTTAGTAGAGGAAAAACTGAGTACTGGAGAAAAAACTTGTTCAACAATACAAGCAATTATTATCTGCATAAATTTGTATATTTGGAAGGACTTACCAAACTCCCCAGAGCATACTCACAATGAAGTTTTATTTAAATGTTACAAAATGAGAGTATACAGACAAGCACTGAGAATGCATGAGACATCCAGGAAAATTCTCACTAAGGTCCTTATGAACACATGGGCATGATTTGTCTTTGCATTAAAACACCAGTTCTTTAGTATGTGTCCTAATTCCTGGCTTCAGAATAGCTCAGGACACAAGTTCCCCAGAAATGGGTTCTCTTCATACCCCTCTGATGAGTCAAGCCCGACAGTCTAACCACAGAGGTCAGGTGAAAAATAGCAACAAACAAAACAGCTCTGGGTGTCACCATGGGAGTTTTGCACTTTATAAACAGCGCATTATAAATTCCATTGCCCTGATATCAGCCAAAAGTCAAGGTCAGATATGCAGGCATCCCCAGAGGTAAGGCTAGCACTTCTATGTCCAGTTGTAAATGAACATTATTCTCCACCTCATTGGAACCTAGATTTTAATCCTAGCATTCTGGTTCAAGAGACCATGCTCTTAAAACTACATTACTAGGGTAACAGTATGAACCCCATGAACAGTATGAAAAGGCAAAATGATAGGATACCAAAAGAGAAACTCCCCAGGTCATTAGGTGCCCAACAT